>CAKAOI010050064.1:0-157053 GCA_916701655.1 Sebastiscus albofasciatus
ATAAATATATATATATATATATATATATATATATATATATATATATATATATATATATTTGCATAAAGCAGCATATTTGCCCCCTCCCATGTTGATAAGAGTATTAAATACTTGACAAAACTCCCTTTAAAGTACATTTTGAACAGATACAAAATGTGTGATTAATCATGGACAATCATGCTATTAATCGCAATTAAATATTTGTATTAATATATATATTAGCCCTAGAATTAACATATATTATGTAGATACTGTAAGTGCATAAGGTCAAAACAACAATCAACAATCTGCTAATAAACAAATGGTAGACTCATTTCATTAAATCGATTGATGTGTGCAGCGCAAGTGTAAGAAAACTCTAATCAAAGTTTACTTTACTGCACATCCTTGATTTTAAACCCACCATGAAAAGGTAGTGTGCATGACCAAAATGTTTACAGAGTAACAAGACGCTTCCTTCATTATCTGGCCATGTGCTGCCGGAGAACACCCAAACCCAATGTACAGAGATTTGGATGAGCCACACTGTCTGCAAAGACTGGAGCGAAACCAATTCAAGAATCAAGCTGTACCTTAATGAGGATGCCATCTGTGAAGTCCCAAAGTCTGACAGTGCCATCTGCTGAGCAAGAGTAGACCTACAACAGAACAGAAATACGTCATCACAGGAGAAGAAGTGACTGTAACAATAAAATCCTTACATAAACAACAGCTACCTATATCCTATTTCAGTAAAGTAATTGCTACCAAGAGGCATACCTCAGAAATTAAATTTGCCATGTGCAATCAATCATTGGATCTGAACATATGCCTAAACAGCTAAAAACTACAAGTTGTGGAACAGCTTCATACTTACAACAGCAGGGATAACGCCAAAAGAAAAAACATTCTAAATATATTCTAATGCTTTGAAAATGCTTTATTGAAGAAATTTATTACCTCAAACTCAGAGAGGGAAAACAATCTCTATCAATCTATCCATCCAGGATTTGCTGGGGTTTGAAGATATTGGCATGAACATTATGAATATGTAGCTGATCCCAAAAACGTACATCTGAAAACCGTAACAGCTACGTCTCTTTCTGAATATATTATTATTATCACAATAACATAAGTAAGCAGCTGGGTCTTCTTATTACATGGAGGTAAAGAGCTCATGGCAAACTTTGGTAAAAAGTTGTTTACAAAGAAACTGCTTACACTGCCAACAAATATGTGGCAGTAACAACGCCTTTTATAAGGCAAATATGTATAAACAATGAAGATGATATCAAGTTTTTGTCCTCAGTGGTAGTTGCAGCACAAGGTGAATGACACATTTGTAGTTGAGTTTGTCTTTCTCTACAGATGGATCATGACTATTTGTTAGTGCTGAAAAGATTTGTCAATTAATCAATTAGACGATCAACAGAAATATTGTAATAGATTCACAATAATCATAACATATATCAAGCAAAGAGACACTTCTCTGTGACAGTTTGCTGCTGCTCTCTGTATTATGTAATTGTAAATATAAGACGAGACAAGGCAAACTTTTTGAGGATGTCACCTTGGGCTCTAGGAAATTGTGATTAGCATACATTTATAGGCCTATGGATAAATTGTAAAAAAATAAGCACAGAATCTGTGGAACAAAAATAATGTGCTTGTTTGGAAATCCTCACTAAACTGGAGAGAGACTGATTGGTAAGTTGTATTTATATTAAACAGATTAGATTCAGGAGACCACCCTGGCTCTAATAACTTAAGTACATTAAAATAAATACGCAGTGTGCAGTCATTATTGTGAGCAATCTTTAAGTTAATCACATGTGTGGTTATACCAGTGATCAGCAACCTTTACTATCAAAATAGCCATTTTAAGCAAAAAAATAAATTAAAAAAATCTGTCTGGAGCCGCAAAACATTTGAGCATTATGATGAAGGTAACACAGTTTATAGTCCAAGTATATAGTTTATAAGTCTAATGCAGTGAGGGTGCAAAGTGCAAATGTACTACGGAGTATTAGGGTCACATTGAGGGGGAAAAAATCTGAGATTTCCAGAATAAAGTCATAATATTACGAGAAAAAAGTCATAATGTTACGAGAAAAAAAGTTGTAATATGACGAGAATAGAGTCATAAGTTTACGAGAAAAAAGTTGTAAAATTACGAGAATAATGTAATCACTTTAGGAGAAATTTATTTTTAATATTACGAGAAAAAGAAAATAACACTTAAAATTAATTCTTTATAATATTATGACTTTATTCTCTTAATATTACGACTTTTTTTCTCGTAAACTTATGACTATTATCATAATATTATATCTTTTTTCTCGTAAACCTATCACTTTATTCTCGTAATATTATGACTTTATTCTCATAATATTATGACTTTATTCTCGAAATCTCAGATTTATTTTTTTTCCTCAATGTGGCCCTAATAATCCATCATCCATTTTTAAAAATCCACAGGGAGCCACTGGAGAGGAGCTAAAGAGCCGCAGATTGCTGAACCCTGAGTTATACTGTGGTTATACTTGAGTAGCTTTCAACACAAGTAAGAAGAAGTCCTCCTCTAGGAAAGTGAATAGTACTGTACTTCTATTAGAGTAAGACAGAGCACTCATCCCGTTAACAAACTGTGTGATGAGATGAACCGTACCTGCAGGTGGTTGGAGGGTTTGAGCAGCACACCTGTCACCAGGTCGGTGTGTCCCCGCAGGTCGTGGACACACTCCTCTGTGGAGGTGCTAAACACCTTCACACACTCTCCTGAGGCGCACAGCAGGAACCTGCAGCAAGATTCAAGATTCAAGATTCAAGATTCAAGCCCTTTACTGTCATTGTGTAGTACAACGAAATTAGATTGTGACAATCCCATAGGTGCTAAAAAAGACAATACAATAAAAAAGAGATGCAAAAAGAGTGCAATATAGATATAATATATATATATATAAAATATAATACAATATAAAATATAAAAATACAATATGTATATTGATGAGATTACAGTTTTGCCAGACAGTTTTGCACAAAGTCTCCGTCAGATAATTATATCATTATTGCACAGCATCATATAACATATGCACAGAGTGATCAGCATGTTATTGCACATATCCGTAACAGTAGATTTACAGTATTTACATTGCACGTGTTCAACTCAGACAGAGGAGACGTCAGAGTTCAGGAGGTTTATGGGAAAAAGCAACACAAACCACAGCTTTTACACAACAAAACACAGTTTACGGACCAAAAGACTGCACTGTGTTGATGGCACGTGTGTCATTTAAGTCCCCGTTAACTAAATAACACCAGAGTGTCGGTGAGAGGAGCTGGTGATAGTTTGTAAACAGCAACAGCAGCAGTTAGCTAGCAGCTCTGATGCTAACGGCTAACAGCTAGCACCGGCTGCTACTCACTGGCTGATAAACACTTATAACATCTTCTACTGAATATTAAACATTACCGGAGTGAAAACACACTCTCACCTTGAATCATTGGTGATGACAGGCTCGCTGGAGTTTATTTTACTGCCTCCTCGGTGAACCACGCGGATATCCCCGTGTTCAACCATGCTGCTGCTACTCAACTCTCACCTCTGACCTCTGACTCGCTGTGTTCGTTCACCGGTTGCTAGAGGAGGGTGAAAACCATGGATACATCACGTGTCACCATCTCGTCCTTCTGGTATTACACATGCGCAGTCTGCACTTGCCGAAATTAAACTAATGGCAACGCACGGCCTGCAGCTCCGGTTACTCTGCGCATGCGTAATACCCGACAGCTCAAATCCTCTTTCAATAGGCCTTGCTGTTGTTCGACACGGTTTATAGGCGCTTTACTGCCGCCTGTTGGACTGGAGTGTGGAAGTTACTATAAAAATACAATAAAGCAATTTGTTGTTATTTTTCTTCTTCCTGTTTGTTTTTTTTTGTTTTTTTCTTTTCTTTTTCTGTAGCTGCTAGCCAATTTGTATTGATTAGTACATGGACATTTGTGATTATATTCTTTTACTTTATTGGTGATCTATCAATTTGTAACCCCACCCTATATAATTATGCTTAAATACCAATAAAAAATTGATCACCAAAAAAATAAAGCAATTTCATTATCTCCGCTAAACATGGTTATCTTATCTTAAAGGTCTCATATTATTAAAAAAGTGAGATTTTCACGTTTTTTTATTATAAAGCAGGCTTAAGGCAAGGCAAGTTTATTTATATAGCACATTTCATACACAAAGGCAATTCAAAGTGCTTTACATATATAAAAGCAAGATAAAAGAGCACAAAGTGCATAAGATAAAAACAAATAAAAGAATATAAAAGTATAAGTTAAAAGAAAAAAATTAAAGGGATAATAAAAAACAATCAAAAGACAGTAAAGTGCAGCATTTGAGAACAGTTTGGTCTTGAATCTAGATTTGAAAGTAGCCACTGTTGATGCATCTTTGATCTCATCTGGAAGTTTGTTCCACAGTTGAGCAGCTAAAAGCAGCCTCACCATGTTTTCTTCTGACCTTGGGTACTACTCATACCCTATATAAATACTACATAAATACTGTGTAAAGTATTGAAACACTTAATCCACAGAGAAATACACACAGCCCGTATTCAGAAACTCTGTATTTGAAACAAGCTGTCAAGATTTCTGCCCATTTGTGATGTCACAAATATACAATATTTAGACCCCTTTACACAGTTTTAAAGGTGAACATTCTAAAAGTGGGTCTTGGGGTATGGGGTATAACGAATGCGCAGTGTAAATGAAACTGCGGTCGTGCGTTGCGATTGACTCAATTTCGGCGAGTGCAGGCCAGATTTTACTGCGCATGAGTTATGCCCCCTGAGATAAGACGCGTTAATGACGCGTGACCTAGCCTCCTTTCCTTTTATACCAGTATACCAGTATCTTCACTCTAGCTCTAAAACTGAGAAATACAGAATAGCAGGTTAATCTAACCATTTGACAGTACCTTCGCTGCCCACTAGGTGGCACTCTGAGGCCCACCAGTGGGTCCCGGCCCAGTGGTTGAGAATAGCTGCATTAAATCATCATTAATGTTTGATGAGGCTTATCAGACCAATCACACTCAGACTCTGGTGGGGATGGCACTTAGGGTGGCCACAGATTCTAGGGGTGGCCTGTGCCAATCACACCTGTTTTACCTTATTTATTAGAAGGAACTTTTGTGGTAAGGACCAAACTTTCTTCCAGTAAATATCACTAACAAAATCACTGTTCTATTCAAGTGTTCCAGTGACAGTGACAGTGAGCCAGCATGCATGACAGAATAGGACCCTGAAATCAAAGCAGCTAAATAGAATTCAGCCATCATCATTATTTGTATTATTTACCTGTGATTTTCCTACTGTAACAAGTTCACATTTCATCCGAGAAAAACTCCTATTTAACAGCACTTAGTGATTTGTATTTCATTAGGATGCCCTGACAATTCATTCATAAATCAAGTATCATCGTCTGTCAATTGGAATCCTGTTGATCCCCTTTTTGTTTGTTTTTTTGCTGACGACAGTCTCACGTTTCTTGTGACGTGATATTACCGGTAAAATGTTACCTTATTCCTCCCTCACCACACACAAAAATGTTGTGTGTGTGTGTTTGTGTGTGTGTGTGTGTGTGTGTATGTGTGTGTGTGTGTGTGCGCGCGCGCATGTGTAGCGTTTGTATGGGCGGGTTTCCTGATAATGAGTACAGCCTCTGACTAAATTAGGTCGCTTCCTGAAGACAAAAAACGAAAGTCAGAGAGAGAAACAAGTGCACATGGTGAAGGAGACTGACGGGAAAGCAGCGCAGAAACAGCACAGGTAAGAAATATGCAAAAAAATAACTCTGAACTAGGCTACCAAACTAATTATTACAATAATATATGTAGGCTATATCTATAATAAATTATAGAATAAAAAAAGAGAATACTTTATTTACTTTTGCTTTCTTTCTCTGTGTGTGTGTGTGTGTGCGTGTGTGTGTGTGTGTCAGCATGAGCCAGTGGAAGCAGATTCAGCAGCTGGAGATCAGACTCCTGGAACATGTGGACTATCTGTATGATGACAACTTCCCCATGGACATCCGACAGGGTCTGTCCAACTGGATCGAGTCTCAGGATTGGTGAGTCCTGCTCCTTGTGTGTAGTAGGCTATGTGTGTTTTCTTTTTACACACAAAAAAATGCAACTATCTTTTCATCTTAAAACATCACATCACGTAAATTACAGAAAATAAAGCACATGTCTCTTTTAGACTTTTAGTGTATTAGTGTGGAAGCAGATTTCAGAAACAGAGACAGCTCAAAAGATGGACAAAAAACACTGAGGGTAGCCCCATATGTACAATTTCAGCTTTTTGTTTTGGTTTTACAGCCTTTACCGTCATCAACCTCGTTGCTATAGTCTGAGTGGAAAAAACTGTGATAAACTCATTATAGAGAATCAGAATCAGAAATACTTTATTGGGGCGTTACAGTTGCTCTTGTATAAACATAAGAAATGTAAGAAAATAGAAATAAAGGAGTATGTAACATGTAAATTATGTACATAATTCTACAATATTAACAAAATATATGTAAAGAAATGTATGTACTAAAATTAAAAATAAGAAAATGAGAATATAAAAAATATGAAATATGTAAATATTTACATATATACTTGTTCAGCATCAAACAGCTAAAGAGACATGTTTTCAGTAGCAGGTGGAAAACAAAGCAGAACTGAAAGAGAGTGAAAAGGACTTACATTCATGCAATATTGCCCTCTGCACATTATTTGCATGTATGTTAGTATATGTATATGTAAGCATCTGCGCCAAACACCTGCACATGTTCGCAGGCTTGTAGAAACATGTCAGGCTTCATTACAAATCATCACAGAACTGGATTCAGTTGACTAGCACCTTTCATGATCTCTGCGTAATGAAGTTATACGTTTTCACACAGTTGCCTTTTAGCAGCCCTTAGTTGCTACTAGTACCGTATGTGAAGTTGTATTTTAAAGCAGCAGTAGAAAGAATATTTTTGGCATCATTGGGCAAAAATTCCATAATAACCTTTCAGCATATTGTAACTCAAGTGTTCTCAGAGAAAACTAGACTTCTGCACCTCATCATGACTCTGTTTTCAGGCTTTTAAAAAATCTAGCCAGTGACGGGAGACTTTGACCAATCACAGGTCATTTCAGAGAGATAGTGTTCCTATTGGCTGTTCATTCAACAGAGGCAGCTGTCAATCACTTGCGAGCTCCGATCAAATGGTCAAACTAGGCAGCGCTGATCAAATATGAATCAATATTGTGTTGTGTAATGTCTATTTCTCGCCTCAAATGTTCTCAGAAACTTCTTGTAGTGTACTGTTTAGCTGTAAAATGAGAAAGATTGCATCGGCTGGTGGGCGGTGCTTGGTATTTCCTCAACTGATCTCAACATGACACATACACATAGTTGCTTTATTGGGGGTCTATTTTTCTGTTTAACAATGATTATATCAGCTGTCTTCTTCTTCATGAGTTTTGCTGTGAATCTCCTAAACGTCACACACTGTCTTTTTTTCAGGGACATAGCCGCTAATGATGAGTCAATGGCGGCAGCGCTGTTCACCAACCTGCTGTCCCAGTTGGATAGGGTGCGTTTACAGGAACAGAACTTCCTACAAAGACACAACATGAAAATAATACAACAGCAGCTACAGGTGTGTTACCCTCCTCTCATTCTTTCACTATTTACTATGTCATATTCATTACACACTCCATTTTCAACAGGGACTTTATTTTCTGTTGTTTTTCAGCACAATGATTGATTCTAACCAATGTTTTTAAAGTTGCTTTACTACAACAGCATTTGTACAACACAGTCATTTGTTTACATCCTAGTTTTTACTGTACTTTGTATTATACTCTATACTGCAATTGTCCCAATGGGGACAATCAGACACTTGTGAAATCTAAACTTTATAGACTGACATGCTCATACAGTACTTCATGAATGTCTTCAACAACTTTCACTATAATGTGCACTATATAAGAAGCCCATTTCTGCCAGTGTGATAAAAAAAACATCCTATAAGTCACTTTGTATCTCATAATAATGACTTAGTATTTCAAAGTAATGATTTAGTATCTCATAATAATGCCTTAATATCTCATAATAATGCCTTAGTATCTCATAATAATCACTTAGTATTGCAAAATAATCACTTAGTATCTCAAATTAATGAGAAACCCTCTCAAAATAATTACTTAGTATCTCAAATTAATGAGAAACCCTCTCAAAATAATGACTTAGTATCTCATAATAATGACTTAGTATCTCATAATAATGACTTAGTATCTCAAATTATTGAGAAACATTCTCAAAATAATGAATAGTAGCTCATAATAATGACTTAGTATCGCAAAATAATGACTTAGTATATCATAATGACTTAGTATCTCATGATAATGACTTAGTATCGCAAAATAATGACTTAGTATCTCATAATATTGACCTAGTATATCATGATAATGACTTAGTATCTCATAATATTGACCTAGTATATCATGATAATGACTTAGTATCGCAAAATAATAAGAAATGTTTTTAAAATAATGACTTAGTATCTCAAAATAATAAGAAACTTTCTCAAAATAATGACAAACTTTTATCAAAATAATGACTTAGTATCGCAAAATAATGAGAAATTCATTGTTAAACAATAATCATTATCTTAAGAAACAAACACATTATTTCAGAAAGCTTCTCATTATTTTTAGGTACCGAGTCATTATTTTAGTTTGTCATAATAATGACTTACAGGATATAGTTTTCATCACATTGGTGGAAATGGGGCTTCCATAGCTTTCCCATATAGTGCAAATTATACAGTGAAAGTTGTTTTAAGACATTCATAAAGTACTGTATGAGCATGTCAGTCAATGAAATTAATGTATCTGATTGCCTCCATCACATATTAGCATCAAAGAGTAAACAAAGGAAGCGCTTAAGCAATAACAATATTGGTATCAAAACTGTGTTAGAAAGATATGACTGTACAGTGGATCCTTTTTCTTACATTTTGTTGTTGACATGTATCATAACAAAGGAAGTAGGAGGGAAGAACCTCTGTCGCTAAACAACTGGTGAGACTTTGGTCTCAACTGATCTGTGTGGGGGAATCCCAATGTGGTTCTTTAAAAATCACTTTATAAAGTTTGAGGTCACGAAATGGGAGGCAGGCACAAGGTACAGCGTGGGCAAAGAGCATGGTTAAAAAAACATGAAATGAAACAATTTAGAGGATAATAGACAGAACAAGGAATGGCAGTGAGGCGGTAAACAAAAAAAGGTGTTAAATCCCCGCAAATTTGCAGTATTTCGGGAAAGGAAAGGCAAAAGAACAATATACTGTATCATCTGTTCTGTATGTCCAAGTCTACTTACAGTACATTTGCTTTTATACCTGTATAGAAATCTGCCTACATTACAGTAATCTCCAGTCTGGTTATTTTCTTCATCATAACAAGATAAAACATTTTCATTTCAGGTGACATGTTAACTTACCTGAAACAAATGTGAGCAAACTTGTTTTTACATAAATCGCAGTGTACTTGCTCTGCACTATCACTCCCAGTACAAAGAAAAGTTGCATGCTTCATGGTGGAATTAAGATTCAACCACAGACCGACGATACTCATTATTTGCAGCAGGCTAATTTGCAACATTTGCGATTAGGAGAAGTAGTTTTTTGGTCTATGGTGTATGTGTGCTGGAGGTGAAAGGGAAGTCAAATAAAAAGTCACTGTGAATGTATAACTAGTCTCTATTTTTGTGTTGTTTTTCTGCGTTACCTGAGAACAGCAACAGTTTCTACTGCTCAGTGACTCAAATGTCAAATGGAGAGAAGGAAAGGCCACGCATGTATTGATATGACTTTTTGGAGTTTTACACAAACTTAAAGACAATCGATTCTTTCACAAATGAAGCACTTACTGCTTGCTAGAAAAGAAAAAAAGACTTCCCTTGCCACTTTCTTTAATGCTATCATGTTCTGGAAGTAATCTCTCGGTGAGAGTGCACAGTTTTGTCCAGGGGCTTTACAGGATGTTGTGGTCAGAGCTCACCAATATCATGAGCCTCAGCACACACGTTATTCTGGAAAAGACGTATACCTTTGCAGAACCAACCCACAATGGCTCATGCTGCTGTTTCCTGTGTGTCTGAATGTGTGTACTGTATGTGTCAAAGTCAACCCTTCTCAGAGGAAGCAGTTACTCCTGTGCGGTGAGGGTGCTTTAGGGTTGTTGTGTGATGTGTGAGGGAAGTTTGTATCATCGATTCAAACCATAGCCATGTTTGAATCTCTCTTTCATTTGATAGTCTTATCATCCACATTCAAGCAGAATCTTCCTTAGGAAAACCCCTCTGGTACACGCAAAGTGATGCATTTAACACTTTGACCTTTCGCTGACGTTCGTCAGAAATCAAAGACAATGTCAGCAGCACACTGCTGGTTTGCCTGACATGTGAGATGACTGAAATATTTCCAGAATACATGTTTGCTAAATAATGCAGGTCAGTTAAAAAGAGAAGTGAGCTCGAGAACGGCAGCTTCCAAATGCTAGAAACACGAAACCAAACTAATCTGCTGCTTGCCAATGCTAAATGGCATTGGTGTTACTGTAATGAGAGTGTGTAGGTGTGTGTTGGTGCATCCTCGAGCATCATTCTGGCAATGATGCTGATGCATGAAAACTTAGTCATTCCTGGAGGCGAGAGAAAAAGTTTCCTCTTCCCACAGCAGAATTTTTTTTACTTTTCTAAGCAAAATAACACAAGCAGAACATGAGAATCATGTGGTGATGTATAGAAGCAGCGGTGGAGGCAGGAGTGTGGCTGAGGGAAAGTTTGTGGCTGCTCCATATTTCAGATGTACTGAATGAACATAAAGCATTGCTATTTTAGTTGTTATTTGGAAAAAAAAGTCCTGTACTGTAAGCCTAGTCTAAGCTACGTAAACCACATAGAATATTTGTATGGATACTGCAATGAACCAGGTATTGTTGATGTATAAAACAGAACAAATTATTAAACATATACAGATTTTTATCTCTCCATCGATTTTCACATAAAGGTCAGTTCAGTCACAGAATGTGGAAACCCTGATGATGTCATAGTGATGTCATCAGGGTTATTTCGGCTTGGGTTTGGAGATTTGTAACGGGAGATAGACTGTGTTGTGTAGACAGACTGGGAGCAAAGAGTTTAAAAGACGTGGGTATTTATGGATGTATTATAAGTAAGTATTGTTAAGTATTCAGTCCAATGAGAAGCTCGTTTGGCATATACGCCAAAAAAGTTTTCAAGCTTCCTGGTTTACATCCGGGGAATACGAGTTCCCGCTCAGCTCATAGACTTGACGTCAGCGATATTTAAATCGCTTTTCCCGGCTCGAGGAAAGTTTTACAAATATAAAACCTCCATGGATCGAAAATTCATAATAGAAAGAGCCATAATTGACCTTGTTTACAGTTGGAGGTGTCCTGTCAACAGTTTTACACGTCTTTTTTACAATGGCGGTCTATGGGGAAAATACTTTTTGGACTGCAGGGGGATTTTTTTTAGAGCTTGGAGCTCTAAACGTAAGGATATCTCTGTTTAAATTTTGACTATTCTTTTTAAAATCCGTCTCATGTCCCCCAACTTTATTGAAGTACATCAGTAAATTGCTGTTGTATCCCTTTAAAACAATCTACTCTATTTTTAAAAGAAAAAAAAATTCAAGTAGCTGCAAAGTACTTCTTTAAGAAATTTGTTTCCGTTATGAGATCACACCCTCGAGATTCCAATCATCATTACAGTTGCAGGCTATAACGCCTTTGGAATAATCTGGATGTACTCCAAGTATCTGTGCACACCTTTGGCATCATGCCTCCTATTTACAATGTCATTATGAAGTGTGGTCCTTTTATCTCTGGCCAGAGTTATTCCAATAAAAACCTCATGTGTCTGAGAAGACCGGTGATGACAAATCTATGCAGTATTTCCCCCTCTGGGGGTTTGTTGTTCTGGATGACACTATGGAAACTAAACCAAAAATGTAAAACTAATAATGCTGTTGGTTCTTTTATGGATTTTGTACATTTATATGCTAACATTAATGAAATACAAGTGCGTGGGTGTTTTTGTAACCTGCAATATTCTGTGTTTGTGTGTGTGTGTGCATGTGTCCCCACAGGTGAAATACATGACAAACCCTGCTGCCATGGCCAGGGTTATCTCCACCTGCCTCAGGGAAGAGCGTCGTATCCTCTCCAGCGCCTGCATGCAGGAACAGGTTTGTCTCATTCATTGACTCGCTCAGAGGGAAAGTCCCTCTGGTTCTTTAATAACAGCTGCTGCTGGGAAATCAGAGCTGCTGCCAGGAAAACAGTACTGCATAATATAGTACACTCCCACATTCCCAACCGCTGCACTTGAGTCCCAAGAAACAAGGCAGCATGGCAACAATAATTATTTTATACTACAGTTTTCATGTAGTGATAGTCCAGGGAAGCTGCTGCAAGGATGATGTACAACAAAACTATTAATGATGTGTATTTATTTTCTACATTTTGTTTTAAAAAAAGTTAAGGATGCAATGTTTAAGTCAAGCCTGATGTTGCCTTACACATAAAAGAATGATCCCGGTCACTTCCACACAGTGAGGCATAGAGCTTATTAATTAAACACAGGTATTGGACCGGTACTCGGTATCGGCCGATACCCAAAGCGTAAGCTTGGTATCGGGACTGAAAAAGTGGGATCGGTGCATCCCTTATTTGTGGTAATTTCTCTATTGTTGGCTATCTAATAAAAAAATCTAATGAAATAGTTTACAAAAAATTGGTGATCCCCTGACTTTTCATTCAAAGTTGAAGTTAGTTGTAGTTTTTATGATCTGCCAGATTCTGCTTTCACGTGTAGAATCTGTAGGCAATGGGACCTGATTTTGGTAATGGGAGCATTCTGGTTTCCGTTTGTAGTGACCAACCACATTAGAGCAGGCTTTGGTTGAATGCAGGTAAACAGTCCGTCTGGAGAGCAAAAGAGGCGGAACGGGGTGCAATCTCTGAACCCATCGGCTATCGTCTGATGATGATTTAGTTTTTTATTGGTTTAAAACTAGCACTCTTGTAAAGTGACTACTTGTGAAACAACCCGGTCGTAGACGTCGTCTCTCAACTCCAACTCCGGTCTTGCATCTCAAGTTGCTAATCGGACTGTAAACAATGAGCAGAAAAGAAAGTCTTGGCCCAGATATCACTGGCTACACTGGAACCCCAGAAATATAGCCTCTGGCTTGCCCCTATAGAGGCTTATCTGTCATCAGGCTGATAGCAGATGGGTTCTGAGATTGATGATCTGCAAAACTGATGACATTCCCATCAGCCTCAGCTCACTTTATGTTTACTGCCAATTAGAAAATGTTAGTGAGCATGGTGGTGAACATGGGAATATGTTAGCATTGTCATTGTGGCCATGTTAGCATGCTGACATTAACATTTAGTTGAAAGCACCATTGTGCCTGAGTATAGCGTCACAGAGCTTCTAGCATGGCTGTAGACTCTTGTTTCATATTTTTGTATTGTGCACAATGGTTGAACCACCACGTCACGTCATCAGGTGTGTTCTGGCAGCAGCGTGAAATTTATAATAAATCAGATATGCTATCATAATTCCTAGATTAAAAGAATACATCTTACAAATTGAAAGAGATTAAGAGTCTATGATTGATCTGCATCTTTCAAGTAAATTAATAGAAAAGAAAAAGGTGACTAAAAAGAATATTTCCCAACAGGGTCCACTGGAGAAATCATTTCAGAACTCTGTGGCCTTAGAGAGGCAGAAGAACATGGACAACAGAGTTGGAATCATCAGGGGCAGCGTGCAGGTAAACACACAGATGTTTCAGGGAATATCAAAACAGAGACATTACTACATTTCATCTAGTTAAATGAACTTTAAAAACTATGTCTGTCTGTGTCTAGTTGATGGACCAGGCCGTGAAATACATCGAGGACATGCAGGATGACTTTGATTTCCGCTACAAGACTTTACAGTCTCGAGGTGTGTGCCCTGTTATATGATGTTGTGAAAAAAAAAGTGTTATTTCTTAATAGTGTGCAAAAAAAACTGCCTGCAACACACAAGAATATGTTCAGACTATATATTTGTGGTTGTGGTTGTGTGTGTGTGTGTGTGTCAGAATCTTCAGATACTCGACAGAACCCTGAGGTAATGAAACAGGAAGTAACACGACTGCAGGAAATGCTCAACAGGCTCGACTTTAAAAGGAAGGTATGCATTTGTATCATCCTGCAAAGCTTTGACATGTGAAGGATGAAGGAATTTAACCAAAATGTCTCCAAATATATAAGTGACAAAGATGCCAACACCTCATCAGTGTAGAAATAAAGACTTGTTGCATCGTATAATTTACAGTTCATAAACCATCACACCTGTTTTTCACACCTTTGTTAGGAGATCTTGTCAAAGATGGATGATGTCATCAAGGAGATTGATGACCTGATGACGTCTCAGCTCAACCCTGAGCTGCAGGACTGGAAGCGCCGGCAGCAGATTGCCGCCATCGGTGGTCCGCTGCTCACCGGCCTGGACCAGCTGCAGAGTTGGTAATTAGTTTACTGAAATCATTACTTCAATGTCAGTGTTTACTCTGGTAAAGTTACGTGATTAAACATACATTGTTGTGCATTATAAGAACATTAAAGGAGCAATATGTAACATTGACAGCGATAGCGTTAAAAATGGGTACTGCAGTCTCCCCTCGACCCCTTCTCCCCAGACTTGAAGCTCACGCGGGGCTGCCCGCTTGAGTGCAGGACGAGTGCAACATTATACTTTGCCGGGTCAAACCATAAAAAGAACGGCTTGAGATAAACCTAATAATATGACGCATGTTTCCTTAATCTCTGATGACATGTTGTCATTTTAGGATTTAATAGCCTACAGTAAATATATTACATATTGGTCCTTTAAAGCCTCATATGTTCCTAATACATTTTTGGCTTGAGAGCTGGGTCAACCTCTGCTCTGTTGTTACGTCCAGTTGTTTACAGTGTGAATTCTCTCCAGCAGTGGATAAACCTAGATCAGCACAACATAATATCTGAAGGTCATATATATGAAATAAACTCTGTTCCTTTCCCTCTCATTCTCCTCTCACCTGACCCCTCTCAGGTTTACTCTGACAGCCCAGAGTCTCTTCCAGATCAAGCGTCAGCTGGACAAGCTGGTGGAGCTGGTGGTGAAGGTCACCTATGAAAGTGACCCAATCCCCCTGCAGAAACCACAGATGGAGGAGCGAATCAAATACCTCATCTATCACCTCATCAAGAGGTACTGTGAACACCACACAACGCAACATTAGATGCAACCAAAAGTATGTACATACACTTAAAAATGCAATACAATGCAATGTAATACAGAGGTACTTTCTCTTTTTAGTGTTCCTACACCTTTCTTTTAGTAATTAAGTGCCTTAATCATGACTTCTGTACTCTCATTTTTGTGAGTTATAGGCAATTAAAGCTGCAGTGGCTAGAAATGGAGCAAATATGATTAAAAAAAAGTTCTGTTTATAAAACGGTCACTATATCCTGACAGTAGTGCATGAGACAGGTAATCTGAAAAAAAAAACCATGTGCCTCTGTGTCCTCCGGTGATCCTAATGGCATCTGCAAGATTTCAGGAAAACAACCAATCAGAGCCGAGCTGGAGCTTTGCCGTCTCTGAGCAGCTGTCAATCAAATATGAATCTATATTCTGTTACTGTAATGCCTATTTCTCTCCTCAAATGTTTTCAGAAACATCTTGTAGTGTACTGTTTAGCTGTAAAATGAGAAAGTTTGTGACCCAGCTGCCATGTTGAGATGAGTTGAGGAAATACCAAACACCACCCAAAACGTTCTCATTTCACAGCTAAACAGTACAAGATGTTTCTGAAAACATTTGAGGAGAGAAATATGCATTACAGTAACAGAATATTGATTCATATTTTAATCAGTGCTGCCTAGTTTGACCATTTCATCGGAGTTTGCGAGTGATTGACAGCTGCCTCAGTTGAATGAACAGCTAATAGGAACGCTCTCTCTCTGAAATGACCTGTGATTGGCCAAAGTCTCCTGTCAGAAAACTTGAATTACAATATGCTAAAAGGTTATTATGGATTTTTTGCCCAATAATGCCCAAAACATTCTGCCTTCTGCCACTTTAATGACACACATAAGTGAGTCTTATTTTGAAACCAGTTTTCACGTTTTGTTTTATAGTTTAAAAGTCGTGTAGCTTTTGTCATGTCCGTAAACACATGCTGATTGTACATGGAAGGTGAGAGAAAGCTGACACGGATGAACGACTTCCTCCTGTACTAGCAGAAAGGACAACACATTACACAATATAGCGAGGTCCTAAATACAGCACCGACACAACCAACCGGTGGCTTGACTGCCCTACAGGCATGAGCTGTCAAGTGAAATGAACTTGATGAAAACGGTGTAAATCATATGAGGTGTGGTTTGTTCTCAGCTCATTTGTGGTAGAGAAGCAGCCATGCATGCCCACGCATCCACAGAAACCCCTCATCATCAAGACCGGAGTACAATTCACCACCAAAGTCAGGTATCATGTGACTTTTTTTTTTCTGTTTATCTATCTCATTCAACCTCAGTCTTTAGTTAAATGATTAGTAGTAATGTTGGTTGAGAATTACATTTTTTTTCTTGATTTCTCCCAGACTCTTGGTTAAACTTCCAGAGGTGGATTATCAGCTGAAAGTGAAAACAACATTTGACAAGTGAGATTTTTATGTTCAAATATTTGTGACTGGTTTGCACTTCCAGGCCTAGAAAAATGATTGAATATACAGTACGTGTACATAACTATAAAGTACTCTATCTATCTGTCTGCAATATCAAAGTCTAACGCTAATCTTTCTATATCTGTGTGTGTCTCTAGGGACCTCCCCCCTGGCAGAGTGTGAGTACAAACAACCTCAAGATAGGACGTATTGCTGATGTTTAATTTTAACACAGATGAAAGCAGTGTAGCAGTAAGTTATCAGGTGTGAAGAGCAGTGGCCTACAGACATGTTTTCATACCGCGGTTCGTAACTGCAACCGTTATACAGCATCACCTTACTGCTTCGAGAAATGGTTTCATTCCAATTCAAATGTTGAAACTATACACAAAACTGTGATTTTTAAATTGTAAGTATTCATAAAATGAATTCACATTTCAGATTTCAGCAGTTAGGGATGCACCGATACTGATACCGATACCGGATCGAATATCGGGCCGATACTGACTCAAATAGCTGTATTGGGTAACGGTGACTAATTAAACGCTGGTATCGGATCGGTGCGTCCCTATCAGCAGCTACAGTTGTTTGTATCATCTAAAAGCCGTCAGCATAACGATATATACAGTTGACAAATCCATGAGGCTTTTTTGTTTTACCTTCTTTTTCTCCTCAGAAGTCGTCAGTTTTTCATTCTGACCAACAACACTAAAGTTATGGACATTGAGGACTACTCAAACGGCTGCCTCTCAGTGGAGTTTAGACACCTTGTAAGACTTTCTGATTTTATTCATGCTTCTGTATCATTTATTATCAGAAATTATCAACAACTGGGGATTACACATAACCAGTCTAACTTTATGAAAAATGTATTGTATTCCATGAGTTCATACTGCAATTTCCTCAGTAGCTATAATACAGTATCAGTAGACTATATGCAGTTTCACTCACATTTGGATATGGTATAAAACATTAACCACTTTGTCAAACTGGTGATTTGTTTTCTTTTACTGACATTGAGTTTGTATCTTACAGCAGCTGAAAGAGAAGAAATACATCAACGGCACGAAGGGGAACGAGGTAAGAAATGCAGATGAGTTGACCGTTAAAGGGACAGTTCACCCAAAAATAAAAAATACATATTTTCCCTCTTACCTGTAGTGCTATTTATCAATCTTGGTTGTTTTGGTGTGAGTCGCCAGGTGTTGGAGATATCGTCCGTAGAGATGTCTGCCTCTCCAATATAATCAAACTAGATGGCACTCGGCTTGCGGTGCTCAAAGCACCAACAAAAATACATTTGAAAAACTCAATGGTAATGTCTCTTTCTAGAAATCATGACCTGGTTACTCAAGATGATCCACAGACCTTCTTGCGAATTGTTTCATGTAGGAACTGTTTTCTTTCTGCCGAACAACACCTGCCAACTGTATCACTGCGCAGAAGGAAGCGTGCATCTTCTCATGGACGAGAGGCTCGTGCTCGTGACAGCGTGAGATGTCAACATTAATGGCGTCCTCCTTGGCTAAACTGTAACTTTATCTAGCTTTTTATTTTAGGTTGAACTGTCCCTTTAATGTACCAGCAAAGTGGTCTCTTAACACCAATGCTGAATATCTATGCTACTAATGTGTTAATTGTGTTTGTGCATTCTTTTCTGAATAAAAATAAGTAAAAGTATCAACTGTCATTACCTTTATTATTCTAAAATCGGTGTACGGAATGAGCCTCATAATTCAAATTCATAATGCAGTGCTAAGAGGGATGGACTCTGACATGGATCTGTGTTTGTGTGCTTTGCAGGGTCTCCTCTCTGTGACAGAGGAACTTCACTCTCTCAGTTTTGAGGCTTGCTTCACAGTACAGGGCCTCACCATCGACCTGGAGGTCAGAACAAGCAGTGTGGATTTGACTTGATGTTTGTCTCTCTGCTGTTGATGCTGTAACTTGCTCATTGTGTGTGTGAATCCTTCCAGACGTGTTCTCTGCCCCTGGTGGTCATCTCCAACGTGAGCCAGCTGCCTGGAGGCTGGGCGTCCGTCATGTGGTATAACCTTCTGACTGATGAGCCGAGGGTGAGCTAACACACTGTTTTTGAATGTGTTAAAAAAGGAAATTGATATGGTATGATCATTTTAGAGGATGTAGTTTGTGGTGCAGTTGAATTGTATTGCATTATATTAAAGCTGCAGTCGGTAACTTTGAGCAAATATGATAAAAAAAAGTTATTTTTCACTCTATCCTGGCAGTAGTGCGTGAAACAGATAAACTTCATGTTCATCTGTGTCCTCCTAGTGCTCCTAATGGCATTTGCAAGATTTCACCCCGAGAAAGTTTGTGACCCGGCTGCCATGTTGAAAACAGTCGAGCCAAAACCAAGCCCCGCCCCCACCGGCCGGAGCAAATTTTCTTATTTTACAGCTAAACAGTTCATTGAAATATGTTTCTGATACCACATGAGGCAAGAAATAGGCATTACAGTAACAGAATATTGATTCATATTTGATCAACGCTGCCTAGTTTGACAGTTTGATCGGAGTTCATGAGTTTTGCAAACAGTGATTGACAGCCGCTGTAGAGACTCCTCGGTTCTGATTGGCTGTTTTCCTTCGGGCAGGGTGAAATCTTGCAAATGCCATCAGGAGCACTAGGAGGACACAAAGGAACAGGATGTTGTTCACTCTCTGTCTCTACTGGCACCACTGTCAGGATATAGTAATAGTTTTATAAAAATAACTTTTCATCATATTTGCTCAAAGTTACCGACTGCAGCTTCAAGAGATGTTTTCACATCCTCACTTCCCTCCTCTTTCCTATAATCCACAGAACCTGGCATTCTTTGGGAACCCACCTCGGGCCACCTGGAGCCAGCTCTCGGAGGTCCTCAGCTGGCAGTTCTCCACCTTTGCTGGTCAAGGCCTCAACAAGGAGCAGCTCACCATGCTGGGAGAAAAGCTCCTTGGTATGTTTGCCCTTTAGCTTTCAAACTCCATGTTGACAGTAGATTTTGGGATGACTGAAACAAGCGATAACATGTTTGATGTGGTGGCATTAAACAATTTTTCAATTCTGACACTGTATTCAGACCACATGGGTAAATGTTGGCATGATAGCTGATAGTCTTTGGAGGCTGGCCTATGAAGAGAAGGCATGAGTTTGGTACCATTCTCAGGGGCATTTCAACGGGACCCATAGCTGCTGACTTGAACTGCCAAGCCACTGGGTGTTGGGTACTTTGGTGCGGCCATTTATGTTGTTTACTCTATGTTTTAGGTCAGCATGCCTCCTGTAGCGATTATCAAGTGTCCTGGTCGAAGTTCTCAAAGGTGAGTGTTCAATAATATGCACAACAAAGTATCATGTGGTCTCCTCTCCAATATGGTTGTGCCATCTAGTGGCCAGTGAGAAAGCATGCTCTGTGCCCAATACTGTATTGTTGATCTTGGACATATTTTCAGTTCCATTTTATATCTACATTGCATATCTAACGTTGTGTTTGAATGTCAAAAAAAGTACTCATTGTGTTGTACATTCTTCAAGGAGAATATTCCAGGAAAGCCCTTCAGTTTCTGGATGTGGCTGGACTCCATCCTGGATCTCATCAAGAAGCACTTGCTGCCAGTCTGGAATGAGAAGTAAGCCACTTGTTATATGTCTTGCCCCATCTCGCTGTCCACCCCACCGCAACTGTCCCAACACATCTCTGCTATGCAGTAGAACTGCTCCTCTTGACGTCACTATGATTCCCTGAATAAGAATAGTCTGTATTGAGGCACTGGATTCACACTAATGCACCTCAACAAGGTTCTGTCCAGATGTGGGAGCAGTCATTCGTGCTTTGTTTCACTACGCTAAGACTGTTCCTGTCCAAAAAACATTTAAAAAGATGATGTTTGTCCATTACTCGCTCCACTACCTGCCATTGTGAGAAACTCTAAAGCTCTAAGGTGTAGTTTGACATTTTTGGAAATATGCCAATTTGTTTTCTTTTACCGAGAGCTAGATGAGACGATCGATATGACTCATGTCAGTATACCAAACAGGAAGCTACAGCGAAACTCGGCTTTGGTCGCAGGTAACAAATTCCGCCAGTCAACACCTTGCTACTGAATAGGTCATCTCTTGTTTTTTTCCGTTGTTTTCGCCGTGAGGTTGCCAGGTAACCAGCATAAATTCCAGGCAGTTGGTCAAGAAATAGTCCAACAGTGTAACGGAAAATGTAGCGTACTGGCCGGTTTTCTCACTGACTGTCTTGCTGGTTTCTGGTCAGTGTCAAACAAAGAAACTCCATCTATATCACATTACATTAGTTTACACAACATTTATTGCACTATACCGTCTTGTAGTGAGACAATTTTAAATGTGAAGCATCTTGTTGAATTGGCCTGTATCTCACTCAGTCAATTAGTCACTATATTTAGCCGCATGCAATTTTTGTTCAGTTATTGTCTGACGTGTTCTATTCTGTCAAACTGCAGCAAAAAATAGTAGCAGCATTTCAGACCTGCAGAAGTTGACAAGTCAATGTAGCCTGCCACAGACATGGAAAGTCACGTAATAATCAGAAACTACTAGTCTACAAAATGCAGGTTTAAAGGACCAATATGTAATATATTTACTGTAATAAATCATAAAATGGCCATGATATGTCATCAGAGATTAAGGAAACATGCTAAATTGAAATACTGGCTACTCCGACAACAATGCCAGTATGTTCTCCTTTGAAATTTCAATTCCGGTTGACACTCCGTTGCCACATATGAAACAAATTGGCACACAAACACAGCCTTCTGCAGCCATTGAAGCAAGCAAACAAACTGGATCAACAGAGATAACATAACGTTAGATTCTAACCCAACCTG
This sequence comes from Sebastiscus albofasciatus, assembly GCA_916701655.1. Classification (NCBI taxonomy): domain Eukaryota; kingdom Metazoa; phylum Chordata; class Actinopteri; order Perciformes; family Sebastidae; genus Sebastiscus; species Sebastiscus albofasciatus. The sequence continues at coordinate 21,690 of CAKAOI010050064.1, forward strand.
AAAAGCTAGTTATCAAGGCAGCGAGTATTTGAGACACACTGCCAGTGAAGTGATGCGGTCGTGTCTAGAAGGTAACCCTCAAATTGTGAAAACGTGCGATGCTGTCAGTCACGGGCCACGGCCTCAATGTTTAGAATTTGGACTGCTGTTACCTATTTTAAACGCTAGCTATCAGTCCTACATAATTGCTCTTTTAAAATATAAAAGCTCAAAACACACTCGCAAATAGAGCGCTCCAGGGATGACGTATTTTTGTAGACCAACCAGGAAGTTAGCATCGCCATGGGTTCCCTCAACAAAAAGCCGATGGGATTTTTCCATTGGGTTTTGGATTATTGCAGAAAATAAGTTATGTGGCAAACAAACGTTTATGATACTTACACATTTTGTTACGCAAGATAATCTCCAGTAATGAACACCACTTTTATGATTTTTGAAGCATGAATGCAATCACCAGAAGTGAAAAGCTAACATTAGGCTATAAACAAACTACACCACAGTTGCATGAGCACGAGTATATACACAACGAGGCTGTAAAGGAGGACGTGTCGGCGTGATGATGTTTAGTAGTCTCATTTAGCCACTTGTTAGCACACGGCTTTTTTAAGACACATAAAGGCTTAAAATTCATGAGCTGGGTATTTATTGATGTGTTTTATATCGTAGAACAAAACGTTAAAATCTTTTCAGCTTGTGTTAAACACAGACCTTATTTCGGGGTCGGCTGTGGCTCAGAGGGTAGAGCAGATCGTCCACCAATCGGAAGGTCGGTGGTCCTTGAGGAGGAGTCCTTGAGTCCTTGAGCAAGACACTTAACCCCTAATTGCTCCCGAAGGCATAGCCATCGGTGTGTGAATGAGTATTTAGATTAGATCCAGATAGGCAAAGTTGACACCTTAGCAGCCTCTGCCATCAGTGTGTGAATGCTGACATGTTTTAGCACTCATTCCTGTGGCAGCTATAGAAAAAAAACACTAGCTGTAACATTCTTGCCGGAAGGGGGCACAAGTGTAAAAAATGCTACGTTCTTTGCCTTTTCTCTGATTCGTTTCATAAGCTTCAGTTGTATATAATCGGTGGTGCAAAAGACAAAAAGCTACACAACTTGACCACAATGGACGTTACTGTAATAAAGTAGAATGTTGATAGACGAAGCAGGAAAAAGTTTTTTTTTTTCTCTCTTGCAGCTATATCATGGGCTTTGTGAGTAAAGAGATGGAGCGCGCTCTGCTAAAGGACAGAGAGCCAGGAACATTCCTCTTACGCTTCAGTGAGAGCCACCTCGGAGGAATCACTTTCACCTGGGTGGAGCACAACGACAATGGTGAGGAAAACCCCGTGCATTTGGCTCATAAAAGTATATTTTTACGTACTATTTGGCCAAGGTCAGTTATTATAAGTTATGTAAGTCAAATTGCATATTTCAGGTGGGTTTCTTGCTCGTTGTTTTTACTTGATCTAATGCTCTGCATTGCTAACAGTGACTTTTTAACAACAGGAGAAGTGAAGTTCAACTCTGTGGAGCCATACACTAAAAACCGGCTCAGCGCTCTCCCGTTTGCCGACATCATACGAGACTACAAAGTGATCTCAGACGGGGTTGTCCCAGAGAACCCGCTCAAGTTCCTCTTCCCAGACATCCCCAAAGACGAGGCCTTCGGACGGCTTTACAACAGTCAGCCAAGCAAAGGCAAGAGTGCAAAACCATTTCTTCATTTACAGTTCATGATTCTTTATCAGTGCTTGTTTTGAATCTTTGTTAACTGGCTCGATTATAGGCTGCAACACTAATCTCTCTCTCTCTTGTATCTCTGTTAAATTTCCAGTCCATCCATACATACCATCTACCCTGATCCCCATCTCGGAATTGCGGTGAGTTCATTTGAAGACTACATGAGACCCCTACTCAACTTACTTTGTATTAATGTAATTTTTTTAGTACACTTTTGTATCGGAAATGTTACCCTGACATTTAATTATCAGACCAAAGATGGGGAATAGATGTTGATTATGGCACATTGCTTGTGCTGTCAATGACAGCATATTGAGAAAAAATATCTAGAAAATACTACGTAACACAGAAGCATTCCCTTCATTTGTATTATCTCCCTTTCTCTGTTTTCCCAGCTCTCATGCAAGCACCACATCACCTCCTTGTCAGTCTCCTGAGCCACCAATGACTCCCGGGGAGTTTGACATGCTCAGCGAGCAACTATGCTTTGACATCGACACCGTAAGTTTGCATTCTTTGCCATTTGGTGGACTGAACCAATTCGGTTCTAAAATAAATGCTAGCAATATTATTATTTTTTTTATTTTTATGCTAATGCATTGTTGTGACAATGATATATGATAAGATTATTTAGTATTACTATATTAGCATTATTATGTTGATATTAATATTTTTCCACATTAGCAAAAGTCTGCTACTAATGTCATTTTTCTTTTGGTTTTCTAGATGAGTCCTCTATATGTTCCGCTGCTTATGTTGTTCTCCTTTTTGTTTTACAGATGAGCTCTCCGTATTCAGAGTAAAGCCAGATATGAAACATGCCACATTTTTCTCAAAGGTTCCTCGAATCATTCCCAACAGAGTTTTCCTACTGTCCTAACACCAGTCTCCGATCTACATCTTTGTTATCATGAGTCTGCTGTGTTTAAAGAGGTTTTGCAGATAAATTAGATTATTTGCTTCATTGCTGTTGTTAATTGCTTTTATATATATTCATAACTGTTCTAAAACTCTGTTTCTATTGTTAGTCTGTGACAACTTGGTTTTGAGTTATATTTGACTGATTTTCTATAAGGCCTATATTGTATATAAAACAATTTAAACATGTTTATTTTGTCTGCAATGTACCATATTGACATTATGGCTTGCTTCTTTATTTCTGTATCAGTGGCACCACTGTCTCTTTTGCCTAGTTTGCCTGTGTTGTATTATACACACTCACTCACATCATCGTTCATTGAGTCATTTAAGGTTAGCTCATCTGCCACCTATAGCCCATGAGGAGGCATGGCAAGGGCTTCAGATTATAGAGCTTTTATTTTGGAAGCAGCCGGAAGAGTAGCATCTGCATCTGACTGCTACTTGATGCATGCTCTTACAGCATTTATCGAGAATCACGTGATTCCCGGGGACTCACAATAGTCTTAAGGGTGGCAGGATGTGCCATCTTTTTTTTTTTTTTTTTTTTGCTTTGAGGAAGTAAACCGGTTTAGGGTGTGAATTTCCATTCAGAAGCACAACTACCACTCACCATGAACTTTTTGTCAAGACGTAAACATGATAGGCCTACACAGATTGGATTTTTGTAATCTCAGATCAAGCTGATCTTGGTTATTTCAGTCATTTCTTCAAACATCCAGATACAGTATCACAAAATCCAAACAATAGAATCCAGTCCCCACTTTCATACATTTGGTAAACATTGTGCAGAACCTGACAAGGTAAGATGCATTTCAACCCAACAAACCTGCAATCAAAGCCACCCAATAGGGATAGACTGAGTGGGTTCTGCACCTTAGGTTTAATACTCCGATGACCTTTGACCCCACCATAGACTGTGGCCCCACCCGACACCCATCCAAGGATGGTAGTGATAAGAGAAAAAAGCTCATGAGGTCTAAATCAGCAATATGGACATCAAAAACACAAATTCAAAGGAGGAAATAAAAACAGATGAAAATAGAAGGTGATTCATCTTTAAAGAGCGTGGAGGATATTGTGAGGGCATAATATTCAATATTCATAATGGGGAAATGGTTACTTGTTGCTTCCTTTAGATTGCCATTTCTGTTTATGTGTGGATTAATCAACCAAGATATAAAGTCAAACTTAGATGTGCTGGTAGGTGGATGTTTTTTAAACTTTGGACAGTGTCAGGCTAGCAGTTTCCCCCTGCTTCCAGTCTTTATGCTAAGCTAAGCTAATTGTCGGCTGACTCCAGCTTCATGCAGCATACAGACATGTAAGTGGTGTCGACATTCTCATTTATCTCTGCGAAGAAAGCGTGTTCCCAAAATGTCAAACTATTTCTTTAAAAAGTAGTCAAAGTCAGGTTTTAGCTCTGTGACTCAAAATATCAAATGATATTTTTCCATGTTTAGTTTGGAGTCTAGCAATAGCAGCCTGTGCCAGAGTGTTGTAATGTAAATATGATGTTAAAGGTCCCATATTGTAAAAAGTGAGATTTTCAGGTCTTTTATATTATAAAACAGGTTTAAGTGATATATAAATACAGTTAAACTATCAAAACGCTCAATATACAGAGAAATACACACAGCCCGTATTCAGAAATTGTGCGTTTGAAACAAGCCGTTAGGATTTCTGTCCATTTGTGATGTCACAAATATACAATATTTAGATCATTACACGGTTTTAAACATAAACATTCTAAATGGGTCCCAGTTTATTTCCTGTTGCAGTGTATGTGAATGTCATCAGCTGACAGGAAGTACACATGGACCCAAACTGTTGCCTAGCAACACAATTCCATTGCAATGCACTAAAACGGAGCATTTAAGACAGAGGGTAAATGCAGGTATATTCAGGCAGACAGAATGAGGAAAATAAAGGTGTTTTTTTTTTTTTACATTACAGCATGTAAACATGTTCTAGTAGATACACAAAATACGTAAAATAAGTATGAACCTGAAAATGAGCACGATATGGGACCTTTAATGATGACAGATATCATGACAGTGAGCCATGATTTATGTTAAACCTGTGCTATGGTTTTTAGGCTGGTTACATGCATGCAATGGAAACATATGCCTGTTTTAAACCTTAAATTCAACTGTTTTTGCCACTGAGTTTAGGTCTGGGATTAGGTCAGAGTCAGTCCTTTAAATATAATATCCAAGACCTCCAGGAAGAAGATGCCGGTAGATAAAAACAGATAGGTGTAGCCAGCAAGCTGTAGTTGAATCTCCCCACTGTGAAAATGTACCTTTACTATTTTGAAGGCGGAAATGAAAACAGTGTAAACACCGGTTGACTTGACACCACCCAGCTGGACGATTTCTCGAGAATCACGTGGTGTGTGTGGGAGGACCCGGTGGATATAAGGAACGCCCCATTCTGCTGTCAGTCACTACCAGGGAGGACCAGACAGAACCAGTACCGGTATACACTCTGTATACTTTCTGTTTAACACAGTATCCTGCGGAGAACCCTAGCGATCAACAACAAGGACAAACAACCACAGACACACGGTAGGCTCACTTGTTCTGCTGTCTATTATTATCTGTTACTATTATCTTATTGGAACAGTTTCGTTTTCATATATTTCATATTTCAGGTAGAAACGTCAAAGCAGAGCGCTTAAAGTTAATCTATGATCTCAAATAAACAATGCAATAAATCAATAAATAATGTCCTTGGTATTTACTCTGAGTGCTATAAATCGTACTTTTAAAGTCGCCAATTATTCGCTATTATTTTAACTTTTGTTAAATGTGTATTATTATGCTTTTGTCGTGCTCGTGTGCTCTTGTATGTTTTTTTTATTGTGTTATAAAGTGATTACAAAACAAGTGAAGACATGTGCAGGGACATATATAAAAAAGACCAAACGATATAGAAAGACAAATAATAAAGTACAAAAACAAAACAAAATAAAAACAACACAAGGGGATAAAATCAGAGGCTTGTACTACGAAGCAGGATTTGGCGTTATCGAGGTAACTTCAGGGTTAACTCTGGGTGTTCGGTACTACGAAACTGGTTTACTTCTTACCGGGATAGATCACCATGGTAACTGATGCTGAACGGCTAACCTGCTCCGGACCAGGTTATGTTCCAGATCAGAGATCAACTCGTATTAAAGCACCGACTACTGACCAATCAGAGCTCAGTGCGGTGATTGTATGATCAAATTACACACATATGAAGAAGTTACAGTCATAATCCAGACTAAAAGCAACACAGTTTAAACTGACAAATGCAAGAAGGACAGTTGGATCTATGTTGGGGGTGTTTAACGCTTTAAATTATATTTTTATATTTATTTATTTTTACTTTGTCTTGAGTCCGTTTCACACCGCCACAGAGGTGGAAAGCAGGTGAAATGATGTTTAAATACTCATGGACATCCTCGTTTAAAATAGGTGTAATCCATTCATCTATTACAGTCTTTGAAGCTATTTATAGTCAGACGACTAAATTTGACTTTTGAGTGTTCCGTTAAATTAATAAATCTGTAAATTTACACATTCACATATCGGGAGTTGTTTTCTTTCTCCAGCTGTTCTTCCTGCATTTGGCAGCTTCAACTGTGTTACTGTTAGTCTGGATTAAGTGTTTAACTTCTTCGTATTTGTCTAATATAGTTTACTCTTTGTAAAGTGTGCCGCTCTGTCTGTCAGTCTTGTTCATGTCTGTGATTGGTCAGATGCTGCAAACACCGCCCCATTCATGTGAACGCGCTCATAACCAGACAGAGAAACGAGGTTTTTTTTAACGAGTTAATAACCAGCTTCGTAGTACAGTTTAGCGAGATCTCGTTTGTCAGGTTAAGTGAAGCCAGATAACGAGAAGATACCCTGGGTATGTTGAACTCGCTTCGTAGTACAGGCCTCAGGTTGAAAAATGTGTGTGTGTTTGTGTGTGGTGTGTGTGTGTGTGTGTTTGGCATTGAATGAGGCTAGATGGTCATGTATGACATATACAGTATCTACTCTTAAACACATATACTGTTTATATATATATATATATGCATGTGTTATTTTAATGTCAATGCTCAAGTGCTCGTGGTAATTAATGTGCATTGTCCCTTCTTAAATAAACATAAACATAATTGTATACAATCTTAAGCAAAAATTATAAGCTCTCGGTTGTGGAAAAAAACTGCATTGATATGTCATAATTCAGTCATATTTCTTGCATTACAGGAGCATTTAGTGTTAGTGACTTTTTCCTCTGTGATGGTGTTCAGACTGCATGCTCTCTGTTTGTGTCGCTAACTGCAGATGGCCCAGTGGCAGGATCTGCTGAGGCTGGACTCAGCCCTCCAGGCCCAGGTGAGCCAGCTGTATGAGAGGAAGTTCAGAGAGATCCGCCACTATCTGTGCATCTCCATAGAGAGCCAGGACTGGTAAGAGACGCACCAGAACACCACATTTGTTTATCAATACTGTATACGCCATTGATACATGGATACATGGGGTCTTAAAACAACACTTGGTATTATTACCACCTTGAAGCACTCCTTTGTGGAGGGACCATGAGTTAAAGTGGGGCTAGGCAGAATGTTTTTGGCATCATTGGGCAAAACTTACATAATAACCTTTCAGTATATTGTAATTCAAGTGTTCTGAGAGAAAACTAGACTTCTGCACCTCCTCATGGCTCTGTTTTCAGACTTTAAAGAAACTAGCTTATGATGGGAGACTTTGGCCAATCATAGGTCATTTCAGAGAGAGAGCGTTCCTATTGGCTGTTCATTCAACAGAGGCAGCTGTCAATCACTCACATACTCCAGTCAAATGATCAAACTAGGCATCGTTGATCAAATACTAATCGATATTCTGTTACTGTAATGCCTATTTCAGAAACAACTTGTAGTGTACTGTTTAGCTGTAAAATGAGGAAGTTTGCTCCAGCTAGTGGGCGGTGCTTGGTATTTCCTCAACTGATCTCAACATGGCTGCCGGGTCACACATTTTCTAATTTTACAGCTAAACAGTACACTACAAGATGTTTCTGAAAAAAAATTATGTGAGAAATAGGCATTACAGTAACAGAATATTGATTCACATTTGATCAGCGCTGCCTAGTTTGACCGTTTGATCGGAGTTTGAGAGTGATTGACAGCTGCTCAGAGACGGCAAGGCTCCAGCTCGGCTCTGATTGGTTGTTTTCCTCCGATCTGTGAAATCCTGCGGAGGACACAGAGGCACATGATTTCTTTCAGATTATCTGTCTCATGCACTACTGTCAGGATATAGTGACCGTTTTATAAAAATAACTTATTTTTAAAATCAGATTGTGAGACTGTCATTCTGTCCTTAAATGGTGTATTTTACGAAATGATATTTTGCTTTATCGAGTTACCACAAACTATTGCTAATTATAAACCAATACATACAAAATGCACAGAGTGTGAAAATGGGGAGGTCATGGTGATCACACATCTTTTTTGCTCTAGTGACCCCTAGTGGGCCCTTGTCCTGAAAGAAGATATTATTTTAAAGATTAAAAAGATTAAAAGCTATGGTGACTTAGGGGAAAAACACAAATCTCTCTCTCTCTCTCTCTATATATATATATATATATATAACTATATACAGCATATAATTACTATATAATATTAAGAAGAAGGAGAAAGAAGAAGACGAAGAGAAATAAAAGTCTAAAAAATGCAACAAAAAACAAGATACTGTAAAAAGGTGGAGTTCAACCACCTGTATGGCACAAATGTGCATTCTAATTGGCTGATTTAATAATTAATAATTATTAATTCATTATTAAATTAGTTTGAGGGAGTTGTTGGGTAGACTTTCCTGTTTTTAGTGTCCAGAAATGTCCCACTCAGTGTGTCCTCATTCAGCCCACGTTGACGGACACAATCCTCAAATGAATGTACATTTTCTGTTGCTCTGCGTTAGGGATTCGGCAGCTGTGGATGAAAATAAAGCAAGCACGTGTTTCCGTGCACTCCTGTTGTATTTGGATGATCAGTGGAACCGTTCTGTTCAGGAGAACAACATTTTGCAGGCACCTGATTTTCCAGGGATGAAAGACTACTTGCTGGTAGGGCAGACATGCTGTTATGTGAACTGAACATTACATTAAGCATTTAACATTCAACTTAGATTTACCTTCATTTCTTTTCTCAAAGTGTAATAATTATTGTTTGATTTTTGTTTTTTACGTAGAACAACTTTGAAAATGAGCCTAAGAACTTGGCCGTAACCCTCTCTGAATGCCTAAATGAGGAAAAGAAAATCCTGGCTTCAGCCTCTGAAGCACCGGTAAGATGACTGATGATATCAGATGGATGAACAGTACAGTGCAGTCAAGGCTGCAGACATGCTGTAAACATTAAACTCCAAAAATGTATCACAAGATCATTCAAATCTGTCTCTTGTATAGAGATTTACTATTGTTATTCCTTCTCTGAAGTGACACATCTAAACGCCTTTTTTGATGAACTTCATGTATTGGAGAGCACCCTGTAATGTAACGTACAGTACAAGAGTCACACACTGTCATAAGAGTCTGTTTTGGAAGAACCACCATCACCGTATGCCAATAATAGCAAAAAGAGTGAAATAAATATCTTTGTCTTTGTCAGGGTTGTGGCATTCCAGCCGTGGATCAAAAATGGAAAGAGTTGGACAACAAAGTCAATGAACTGAAACGACAGACTTCGGTAAACTCACTCATTACACAGCTGTTTGCTGGTTTGATTTCCACCTGACAGCCATCCTGGAAAAAAAACAACATGCTTCATCATTTCTAAACGTGTGAACTTTGACTCTAATGCAGGAGGTGAAGAAGGAAATGAAGTCACTGGAGTTCCTAAATGAAAACCTTGACTTCATACAGAACACCTGGCAAAGCCGAGGTACTGTATGGTAGGAGACGTAAAGGAACAGGTGATACAGTAGGTGTTGGTGGTGTGAGTTCATGCTTCATTTATGTCTCACTTGTCATGTCCAGTGGAGCAGCACGTTGGATTGGCCCAGTCCCATGCTGTCGTGGAAGAGGAATTTCTTAAGCGGACCAACTTTATCACACAAACAAAGCAGGTACTGTAGATGCATGTTTGGTGAGCTGAACCATATTCTTTACACATTTTATGCTTTAAGCAGTTTAAAGGTCTGTTGGATGTAAGAAAGTCAGTTTTAACAGTGATGTGTTTGGGGATTATTTTTAAGTATTGATTTTATATTCAAAGCAGTTTTTTTCTCTCTGTCTCATTTATACTTTTTGGGTTCTTTTCTTAATATAATGCTTGATATAATGGTTCTAAGCCACAACAATGTTTACATTATTATCTACGCCTTACTATCTCCGCCAGACGTACAGTAAGCCTGTGTATCTGTCTGTCTGTCCACAGCTAATCTTGCATATTACTGGACCCATCAGTCTGATATTTTCTGTGCTCATTTATGACTGTATGTTCGAGGACTTCTCATGGTTGCGGTGATTGACAATTTGACTGTTTATTATACCGTCATTGACTGCTGACTCCTCACTACTCTTGATCGGCCGGTAGGGGCCGCTAGTGATCAACAATTGTCGTCATTAGCAAAAGGTATTTCCTGCAATCAGCTAAAAATAGGCCTTACCAAGTCTGTTGCAGGCCACATTTTGGCCTTTGTCATGGCTCAAAAACTGACATCCATAGAAAATTTTGGTCTCATTTTGAACCGGAGCTTCTGCAGATTAATTCCATACCCGATATGTTATGATCCACTAAAGTTAGGCACAATATGAGATGAGTAAATGCCTGATTCTGTTATCTTAGCTGCCTTGACTGTAAGGGAGCCAGGAGGGACCGTTGGGTGAGATTCAACTCTTCTTTGTTTGGGAGGGGAGAGGGAGTCCAACACATTCTCATCCCAACTCGTCACATACCGCCGCTTTGTCACGCCCCTTGGCATCCGTCGTCACGCCCCTTGGTGTCCGTCACGCCCCTTGGCATCACTTTGTTTTCGGCATCAAAACCACTATAGTTACCCTTGACGTCCCTTTAGGATTAGGCAACAAAACCACTATATTTAAGTTAGGAAATAACTACATAGTTGATCTTAAAACTACAACGTTTGTACAGTGAAAATGACACTGAACGTTGTGAACAGGGGACCGGAGCAGCGGCCTCCTGGATGAAGGCCTTGTGTTTGTTGGACCCATCCACCTCCCCTCCAGCCCGCCTGGTGTGACTCTTTCACTCTTTAAACTACGTCACCACAGTCACTCCAGGCACACTTTCTCAAAGCGTTTACTGTTGCTGTGGATGGGTTTACATGGGACACCTGGTGCGTTTCAAACCGGCGCTAAATGATGCCTTGTGTGGCGTAATCCAACGGCAATGTCTGTAACAAAAGTTCGGTATTTGACGCCATGGGAGACACACCTGGTGGAGATCTGCACTCTGCTGAGTGCACTTTTCTCTTTCCTTTAGTTATGTAATTGTTTAATTAGACCTCCCCACAAACTTAATGCTTGCTGCGTTTCTTTTGTCTCGCAGATGGTGCTGCAGCAGATAGTGAACATTTTAAACCTGGCACAGCAGATCGTGGCGACTCTCACAGACGTGGAGCTGCCTGAGTGGAAACGCAGGCAGCAGATGGCCTGCATTGGAAGTCCAGTTGACACCCGTCTGGACCATCTCCAGAAGTGGTAAGAACTTACTAGTACAACCTTAACTTGTCATGTTTCATGTTTAGGAAGAGACTTTGCATCTTTGACAAAACGTCTCTCTGTCCCATGCGGTCACACTTATTACCTAATGACAACCTTGGTGCAATATGTGCCTGTGTTTGCTTATGTTATGTGTGTGTGTGCAGGTTCACGACTGTGGCAGAGGTGCTACTACAAGTTCGCGAACAGCTGCAGAAACTGCAACACCAGAACAATAAATACAACAGCGCTGATGCCTCCAGCCTCCCTGGTCCCGTGGCAGAAATTGAGAAATTCACACTGTCCTTGTTCACAAAACTTCTCGCAAAGTGAGACTCAGGACTCTCCTGTGTTATACGTTACACACAGATAACACACTCTTTCATACTGTTGACATGTTCTGTTGTGGTCTTGCTTTGCAGTGCTCTCGTGGTTGAGAAACAACCTATCATGTCGAGTTTACCACAAAGACCTCTAGTAATTAAGACCGGGGTGCGGTTCACAATGACAGTGAGGTAAGGCTGCACCTAACACAGTGTTGCTCTGCGTGCTGTTCATGAAAAAGTAGCCAACAGAATTGAGATGGATGATAAACAATTGTCAGCTGTGGAGGAATTTCAGGTTACTCACTTTACAAGAAATTTGCTTTAGCTTCATGTATAGTAGTTTTGAACTAATCCAATACAGCACTGTACTCTAATTCATTTTGCAGCAACTGCTTTTTCTGTGAAATTATAACTCAGATAAAAATACCAAATGTTCCACATGTGAAGATAAAGTAGCTTCAGTCTTTTCAGAATCAAATACTACTTAGCGCCATGTCTGTAGCTGGCTCCATTGTGGCCGTGGAGGACGGCAGCAGGCGGCAGTAGTCAGCCTGGGTTCATGGCAGTAACAACGGATTCCATTGGCCACACAGATTCATAGCAAATAACACGTGTTAAAACGTGTAGTTTTTATAGTTTTAACGTCTAAAACTATTTGATCAGATCCAAGCTTAATGAACTTATTAGCATTTTATCTGTACTAGTGGATTGCTAAATATGAGCCTTGGAGCTATGATGAGTCAATGGAGACAGGACACAGGAGTAGCATAAATAAACATATAAGTATTTTATGGAGAGATGGAGAGATTTTTTTTCTAAGATCATTCTGTCAGTATTTGTTTCTTCTCTTTTCAGGTTCTTAGCAAACATCCCAGAATTCAAGCACCTGCTCAAAGTCAAACCTGTATTTGACAAGTAAGTCAAAGAAAACTTTTATCTTCCATAAAGAAGTCTTCCTTTTAATGTATTAATTTAGTTTGTTCTTTAATAAAAAAACACTTTAGCCTTTGTTTTCTTATATCTATATATTTTCTTTCTTTAAAATAAGGGATGTTGAAGAAGCCAAGACACTTAAAGGGTAAGTTAAAAGTACCAAAACATTGAAAATCTGAAATGTAAACTGACCACTTCTTATAAATTACTGAAACATCCTTGGACATACTTTAGACGCCTTCTGATCTGATGTCGTTGTAGGTTCCGTCACTTTGACCTCAACACGAATGAGTGTAAGGTGTTGAACGTGGACATGCCCTCTGGAGGCTTGGTGGCAGAATTTGGTCACGTGGTATGAAACTCTGCTCGACTTAGAAGCTGAAGAAGCACTCAACCTTTGAAACAAGGACATGAGTTAAACTCTGTCACTAAACCAACATACAGTATAGATTTGTATTTTATGAACAGTGCATGTAACATAATGCATACATCAAACAAATATAGTTGCGTATATAATGAGTGCATTTTCTTTTAATTTGTTTTCAGTCACTCAAGGAAATCAAAGCAAGAGCCAAAGGATATGAGGTAAGATGAGACAGCACATATAATCAGTCAGTGAATTCTGTGTGTGGACATGAAGTTTTATTCACCTCCAAATCACAACCTACGTGTGTTCCACTTTTTTATAGTATTGGTGTTTGGATTTCATTACGTTTTTACACTACCTCCACATGCTTGCAAATCATTAAGTCATTTTCATGCCTCCTCGCGGGCGAATAGCCGTGGCTGTCCGTCCCATTCTTGTGAATGCGATATCTCAGGAACGTCTGGAGGGGATTTATTTCAATTTGGTAAAATGTCTACTTGGACTCAAGGATGTAATGATTTGATTTTGCTGGTCAAAGGTCAAGGTCACTGTGACCTCACATCATTCCCATTCTTATGAACCAGTGGGACGGTTCTGACAAGTGAAGCCAATGTGGAAGTTCCTTAAACTTGCATTCTTTCTAATAGCCAGCAGGGGGCGAGTCTGATTGTATAGAAGTCTATGAGAAAATGAGCCTACTTCTCACTTGATTTATTACCTCAGTAAACATTGTAAACATGAGTTTATGGTCTCAATCGCTGGTTTCAAGTCTTCTTCAATACAGCATGATGTTCATTTAGTAAATTATGGTCCCATTTAGAGTCAAATAGACCATAATGCAGGATGTTTTAGGGCGGGGCTACCTTGTGATTGACAGGTCACTACCATGGCGTTGTCCGTGATTTCGTCTTAGAACTTTAACCCTTTCACAGTGTGTTTTCAGTTCATGAAAGTTAATTATAACTTTTTTGGTCGCCTAAAAATGTCTTATTCAGTGTTCGGTTGTACTTCGCTCCACCCTCTCGTGTCACTTCTGGTTGCAAGCAAACAATATGGCGACGGACAAAATGCCGAACTAAAGGCTTCAGAACGTCAGTCCACAGACCAATGGGTGACGTCACGGTTACTACGTCCACTTCTTATTTAAAGTCTATGTTGTGAAAGGGATATCTTAAGAACGCCTTGAGCTAATTTCTTCAAATTTGGCACAAACACCCAACTCAAGTAGTCATATGCTGATTATGACAATTTCACATAATGTCTAACCGGATTAAGTGATGATGTTTTGGACAGACATGGATGTAAACTGCAACTGGACTGGTTGACAGAGGCATACAATCGCAAGGCGGTAATTCTAGTTCCTTCTAAAACCACATCTCTTTCTTCTTCATCAGTGTCGTCTGATAGTCACTGAAGAACTCCACATCATTAAGTTTGTGACAGAGTTTCAGTACGCTGGACTGGAATTTAACATCGAGGTGAGCATGACACTCAAATTACAGTCGGAAGCATTTCAGTTTCTGTGTGCTCTTCGCTGCTGAACTGATGATATTATTGGTTGAAGACGAGGCAATATTAGAGCAGAACAATGGCAGCCAGGCAGTTAATTGAATGGTCTCCTCCTCCTGCTGTGTTGGTCCAGGCCAGCTCTCTGCCTGTGGTTGTCATCTCCAGTACCAATCAGGTCCCCAGTGCCTGGGCCTCTGTCATGTGGTACAACATGCTCTCCACCAGTGAACCGAGGGTAAGGACATCACACCTCAACACATCTGTTTAGCTACATGACATGCAAATTACACCTAAAAGTTGTACGCATGCATTTTGGGGTTTATGCTTTTAATTTCTCTTGCACAGATTGTACCATTTTCTCTTTTTTTATATTTGAAAATCCAATCGTCTAGTCTTAAATCACATTTTTAGTCTGTGACTTTGTTCTGTAGAACCTGTCGCTGTTCGTCGACCCTCCTCCACTCACCTGGCAGCAGCTGTCACAGGTTCTGAGCTGGCAGTTTTTCACGGTTGGCCAACGGGAGCTCGACGAAAGTCAGCTCTCCATGCTAAGAGACAAAATTGCGGGTGAGTGTTTGATGGATTGAACCATGTCACTTTCTAATGTTAGCTTGCAAAAAAAGAGTTCACCTGTTGTTAGGGAAGTTCATCTAAATTGACTCTACAGAAAATTAGAATCCATGATTAATCACGATTAATTGCAAATTAATCACACATTTCTTATCTGTTGAAAATGTACCATAAAGGGAGATTATTTAATCCTCTTATCAACATGGGAGTGGACAAATATGTTGCTTCATGCAAATTTATATATTTGTTATTGGAAATTAATTAACAACACAAAACAATGACAAATATTGTCCAGAAACCCTCACAGGTGCTGCATTTAACATAAAAAATAGCTCAAATCATAACATGGCAAACTGCAGCCCAACAGGCAACAACAGCTGTCAGTGTGTCAGTGTGCTGACTTGACTATGATTTGCCCCAAACTGCATACGATTATCATAAAGTGGGCATGTCTGTAAAGGGGAGACTCGTGGGTACCCATAGAACCCATTTACATTCACATATCTTGAGGTCAGAGGTCAAGGGACCCCTTCGAAAATGGCCATGCCAGTTTTTCTCACCAAAATTTAGCGTAAGTTTGGAGCGTTATTTAACCTCCGTCCTTTGCGACCTCCGAAAGATTGATTGCATGAATAGGTTAAAGAAATTACAAATAAAACAAATTTACATTAACTCGTTATTATCGCCTTAACTTTGACAGCCCTACTTTCCATTTTTGTTTGTGGAAACTGTCTCAATAAAACATGGTTATTTTCATGACATGGCTTATGTGCTTATGACATGGCTCTTGGTTTCTTCTCAGATGATCCTGATGGTCTCGTTCACTGGAACAAGTTCTCTAAGGTGAGTGTTGAGCAAGATTCTTGTTATACTGCAGTTTATACTATTGGTACAACCTGTAGGACTTCAGTGTGTGTGTGTGTGTGTGTGTATATGTGTGTGTGTGTGTGTTTACATGTTGACTTTTGCTTTCCTGGATGGACAGAATGAAAATGCCTGGATTTGGATCGATGGAATCCTGGATTTGATCAAAAAATACTTGGCGGATCTTTGGCAGGATGGGTAAGACGCATCCAGAGTCAACTCAGCAATGTTTTACTGTTTGGTTAATGTATCATTCACAATAACCTAATACTATTATTACATTATGCTTCCCAGTTAACTAAACTCTCGTCATATTCCGGGTATGGGTTTCAGATACATCATGGGGTTCGTGAGCAGGGAGAGAACTCAAGTTCTGTTGCAGGAAAAACAGTCCGGGACCTTCCTGCTCCGCTTTAGCGAGAGCAACAAAGACGGAGCCATCACCTTCAGCTGGGTTGAGCACTCCAATGGTGGTATGTGTCCGTGTTTGGACAAAACTCAAAATGTGTTCAAATTAGGGTTTTAACAACATGGGTTTTCCAAGACCAATACTTTTTTTTTTTCTTTCTGATATCTATTTGGTGCTTACAATCACTTGAACCAACAATATGTTCTTCTATGCTGCTAAGCATTTTGATATTTCTGAGGTGAAAAACCCCCTTAAATAGCCGCTAGACCAAGTTACAGTCACTGCATTTTCACACTGTATTAATCATCACGTCACAGCCAGAGTGGTTGTTACTGGCACAGTTTGTGTCATGCCTAATACCAAACACACCCTGCAGAGCATGTGTTAAAAAAAAAAAAAAAAGAAATATTATTTTAACATTTCTGTTTCATTGTCACTCCACATAAGCCTGCTCCTTGTTTGGAGCTAGAAAGCTAAGAAGTGGCAACTGTGAATCTCGTTGTATTTAATACAATGACAATAAAGCTTTCTATTCTATTCTATTCTAAAAAATACCCCAAACACCATGAACTGAGAATACATCTAACTATAAAGCACATAATCTCTGTCTGTGGGTATGTGTGTGTGTGTGTGTGTGTGTGTGTGTGTGTGTGTGTGTGTGTGTGTGTGTGTGTGTGTGTGTGTGTGTGTGTGTGTGTGTGTGTGTCCTTCACATATCTCCAGAACTGTTCATTCGATCTACTTCGCGCTTAGCGGGTGTATTGCTCAGGAGTGCAGTGTAGAACATGGTGCAATTTGGCCAGATAATGGCGCTATAACAATTAACTTTTGAAAACATTTTGGACTGTAACTTTTGAACCATAAGTCACAGAAATTGGTTACATTTTCCAATTTTTTTTTTTGGCATATTAAAGCCTTTATTGATAGGACAGTGGACAGTGAAGAAAGGGGGGCAACATGCGGAAATAGCCACAGGTCGGATTGGAACCCAGGCTGCTGCGGTTAGGACTCAGCCTTGTTATATGGCGCCCACTCTACCAACTGAGCTATGGGGGTGCCCTGTTTCCCTATCTTTGAGTTTCCATAGGGTGGCTGTTTTTTTTCCCCATGAACTTGGATCTGTGATTATGTCATGGCAGGTGTATTGCTCAGGTTCCAAGGAAGCACATCAGTGCCGAGCGTGAAGTTGTTGCAAGCAGCAACGCCACAGGCCAAGCATTCAGCCCGTTCTGAACAGCCATATTTTCAACGGGCACTGCACTAGCAATGCACAAATGATAGTTTCTGTCCTCTTTTTGTGGCTCTGCTGCCTCCAGTCGTCTGTCCTGTCCTGAATGATTGAATGAGTTCAACACGAGACATTCAAATATTTGTGTTCTTGTGTTTGCTTACTTTTCTTTCTGCTTGTGGTTCCCTTGTAGACTCCCACGTGCATGCAGTAGAGCCCTACACCAAGAATGAGCTGATGTCCATGTCTCTGTCACACATTATTTACCACTACAGCCTGAGAGCCCAGAGGAGCAAGCACAGGAATCCTCTGACCTACCTTTACCCAGACATCCACAAAGACACTGTCTTTGGACACTACTACAACACCTCTGGTATTGTCTCTCGCTTGACTTTTCCCCTGAGGACAAAATGTATTTATTTACCATGTAGAGCAATAAATGAACAGGAACTTGTTTCATGATGGTGATTGTTATTTTTCTACCCCACGACTACAGGAATTTAAAGTCCTAAATAAATGTAATTATTCCAAAACACTTAGAGCTGCAGTGGGTAGAAATGGAGCAAATATGATGTTAAGTTAATTTTATAAAACGGTCACTATATCCTGACAGTAGTGCATGAGACAGGTAATCTGAAAGAAATCATGTGCCTCTGTGTCCTCCGGTGCTCCTAATGGCATCTGCAAGATTTCACAGACCGGAGGAAAACAACCAATCAGAGCCGATCTGGAGTTGGCCGTCTCTGAGTAGCTGTCAATCACTTGCGAACTGTCAAACTAGGCAGCGCTGATCAAATATGAATCAATATTCTGTTACTGTAATGCCTATTTCTTGCCTCAAATGTTATCAGAAACATCTTTTAGTGTACTGTTTAGCTGTAAAATGAGAAAGTTTGTGACCCGGCAGCCATGTTGAGATCAGTTGAGGAAATGCCAAGCACCGACCTTCTAATTTTACAGCTTAACAGTACACTACAAGATGTTTCTGAAAACATTTGAAGAGAGAAATAGGCATAACAGTAACAGAATATTGATTCATATTTGATCAGCGCTGCCTAGTTTGACCGTTTGATTGGAGTTCATGAGTGATTGGCAGCTGCCTCTGTTGAATGAACAGACAACAGGAACGCTCTCTCTCTCTCTCTCTCTCTGTGATTGGCCAAAGTCTCCCGTCACAGGGCTAGATTTTTTTAAAGTCTGAAAACAGAGCCATGAGGAGGAGCAGAAGTCTAGTTTTCTCTCAGAACACTTGAATTACAATATGCTGAAAGGTTATTATGGAACTTTTGCCCAACGATGCCAAAAACATTCTGCCTACTGCAGGTTTAAGATGTATTCTTGCAGAAACATATTTTCTAATATAACCAGTATTGCATAACAATGTGCTGGCTTTAGAGAAAATAAAGCTCCTCACACTCGTAATGATTAATGGATTTATAATGTTAACGTTGTAAATGATGCTGAGGTCATCCAGTCAAAGTCATACATAGCATTCTCTATTGAACATGAGCCCTGTAATGACCTCTAATCACCTCTGTTCGTGCAGAAATGTCGGCACCTAAAAAGCTCGTATCTGGATACGTTAACAGAAGACTCGTGTCCGTCTCAGAGTAAGTAAGACAATAAAATACATCAGGATTTAACTCTTTGCATCATATATAAATTTGACCATCTACAGCTGAAAATGGGGATGCTTTCAAAATGTTAAATAACATTAGAAATAATAATATAAATACTATTCATTATTATTCTATTGTTCAGTGCTGTACAGGAGAAATGTACCTTCATTTTCTATGTTTTTTTTCTACAGAAATCCTACACCACCTGCATCTCCACCTAGGGAGATACCCACTCTGGATATGAACATGAACATGGATATGGACATGGACATGGACGTAGACAAGACAGTGGGTTTGACATTCTACAACTAATTCCACTACATATATTGATATTTTTGGCCACTTGAGAGTAGTGGAACAAGCTGTTAACATAACATTGACGTACGATCACTCTATAGACCTGCTGCCTATTTACACATCCAGCAACATTCATGTGGAGTCATGTTTCTGGCCAAACACAACAACTTACTTATAGAGCTGAGAGGAACAGCAGAATAATGCTTGTCTGTGGATTCGACACTCCTCACATCACACATTTGATGTGAATTAGTGCAGCTTTAAGAACCTCTCCATTTCAGTGATTCCAGGTTTTTCACAGATTGTTTGATTTCACTTGTTTGTATGAGGCAACTTTTCCTCTGCAGTTAATTTAAAACTAAATTTTTTTGTTTCCTTGTAGCTGGACAATCGTCAACTGTTACGGGAACTCTTCTCTGATTTACTCGACTTACCTGAACTCCCCGAATTATGTCCACCTTATCAAGAAATATCGACATCAACTCAGACCAACTTTGACGATCTCAGTAGCTTCTTCTGAAAAGAAAATGTGCTGGCCTGCCGGGTCATTGTGTCCGAATCAGAAAGTTATCACAACGGGAAACATTCATCGAGTACGAGGAATGTCTTCAGTGCAGTTGTCAGTAATACAATGAAAAATAAGAAAACAGAACAAGGTCTCCTGATATAAAAATGTAAAATGTCATAAAAACAATGATCAATGTGTATGAACATAATTATTTAAGGCGTATATATGCAAAGATACAAACGATGTTTAGCCAGTGTAAGAGCCTGTGGTTTTCTACTGTACTGTTTTAAAAGTGAATGAAAAATTTATACATGAAAAGATGCTGTGCATAAAAACACCATGCTGTACTGTAGATGTTCTTTACTTTTGTTTATTAAAATAAACATATCATCCCAGTGCCAAGAGAAATTACATTTGCATTATACAGTACTGAACAACTTTATTTATACAGAGAAAAGGACAAACACATTCAGCGGCCTCCTGTCTTGACCGCTTGTTTTCAGTTTTCTTGGAGAATCTGTCCTGACCTCTACATCACCTGGTCAAAACGCACAAGCTTGCGCTACTAAAAAATACCAAGCTTTTTTAATATAAGGAAAAACATTTCATCAGAAAGTCTTAAGAGCTGCACGGCACATTACACCGACTGAAATATATGTGTCCTTTTGTATTATTGTAGTACTCGACCATTCTAGCAGCACTTACATAAATGGAGTTCCAGAAGCAGCACGTGTCACTACCTGATGAGTCAAGTTAAATATAACTGACTACATATACTGTACATCATGAGAGTGAGTTGAATCATTTGAGTTTCCTGTAAAAATTGAACAGTTAATATTTTCTTCTTTCTATTAACACATCATGGGATGGAGCCTGAAATCACTGACACAAAACTACATGTTACAAATGACATTTTTGTTTACATCAGTATGGTTGAATGGATGAAAGGAGTGAAACAATCCTATATTTTCACTTATGATCATATGAAAAGTACATAGAATGTATATTTTCCTTTTAAGACTCAAAGACTTCAATAGGTTGATGTGTACTGTACCCTGAATATTTATGATTCAGATTGGTCCTTGGATCCCTGGATCTTTTGCTGAAATATGATTGCCATGAGATTGTATTTATGACCAAAACTCATGATATTCCCATCAACCTCAGCTGTACTTTGTGTTTAGTGCTGATTTGCAGTTTGCAAATGTTACCATGCTAAACTAAAATGGTGAATATATTAATCTCATGAGCATCACTGTGTCTACGTGGGCTATAGGTTAGTTAGGGGTTAGGGTTGCTGCGTTCCAGTCATATTGTTTAAACCAGGGGTTCTCAACCTTTTGTAACTGAAGACCCACTTATGATTGTTCAAAAATTTCCTGAGCACCACCTTCCTAAATAAATGACAAAAAAACATAACATGACAAAAACATAAACTGGGCGGTAAATAAAATAAAAATAACTACCTTTGAAATCTGCCAAAAATTGTATTTTAATTTAATTTAATTTAATGTAACCACCCCGGCCCACTAGATGGCGCTCTGTGGCCCACCGTAATTACGAGCCCCGAGTGGGAAAAAACGTAAACGTCAACCTCCTACTTGTAATTCCGAATCAAAATATCGAGAATTTCTATTCTCGATATTTGGGGACACGAATTATAGACATGTCTACAAACTGTTGGCAGAATGGCTGCAATGCAGATGAGAAACTAGCATTTATTTTTAAAAATCCCCTCACTGGAGTTTATGTGTATAATTTTGTTGTTCAATTATTTAACCAATTTACATACATTTACTTTTGACTCATCGGGTAGTCTGGACACTTGTGACTTCTGGGGCTCCGTGTGCCTAATATTTTATGGACTTTGTGTCCACTGCTTTGTTTGCAAATTTTCCAGATCAAACAACAAGAACCACTATTGTGAAATTTAAGCGGTCAAGCTAATTTTGAAAGAGAAAATACACTGCATGTGAAATATATATATATATATATATAAATTCCAGTGTTCAGGAAATACAGCGCTACAGTGCGACCATGAAAACCACCACTTGGAATGTGACTGCATAACTTGAATCCTGTGTGTTGACACATTTTTTTTAGTTCAGGTCACAGTTATTGTACAGTATGCATTGTTCATGTCAACGTCATTGAGGGGAAATTCAGTACATTCTTACAGTACAGTAGTCTTTGATTTGGATTCGATCTGTGTGAAAGAGCATTTGGAAATACCTTTCTAGTGCATAGGTAACATCAGAATACTTCAATAACAATTACTGCAAGAAATCCATTCAGATTGATAATTGTCAAAAGTTTTATAAATTGTCCTTGTGCTGCTGAGATCTGTTCTGTGCAGGAAAACCCAACAATCCATCCAATTTGCAAAAATATGTATTCATCATATGGAGTCACGGAATCATTAAAATCTGGGAAGGAATTTGGTTGCTGACATTGTTGACAGGAAGGATGGAGGATGTAGGGGAAACGCAGATGACCCGCTTACTCATCAACATTATTTGTCAAGTTTAAAGGTATAATATGTAACTGCAGCAGCAATGGTCGAGAGAGCTATAGGGTGAATGAAGAGAGGGAGCGGCGTTAGTGAGAACAAAGCAGTGAATCAGAGAAATAAAACGCTATTTTCTGATTGTTTCTCAGTGGTTACATTCTTAAACACAAATAAACACGACCACAAATGTGCACAACTCCGTAGGAAGGTGCCCGTTGCTGGATTTTTAATAAATGGAGCCGTAGGGCAGGCTTTATCCGTCTGTTGTGTGTGGGGCTCAGCGCTGCCCTCGGTCAAACTCAAACTGATACACCGAGAGACAGAGGAGCAGGGAGAACACTGTCTGGAGCTCATGCACATAACACACAATCCGTTCTCATCCCTCAAATACGGCCGCTTTGTATCTGCTGGAGCTAAAGGGGGACTTGTGCCTCGGTATCAGATGGCGAGGGGGTGACAAAGCGGCAGTATGACCTGAACAGGCTGCACACCTTGCGTGCTGTTATTGCCTCGGGGTTACACCCACACGTGGAGCCCAAACGCTCTTTGCTGAAGCCCAGAAATGTCCAGAACACAATAAAATAAGAAGAAAAGAGGAAATCAAAGCAAAGGGCTGCAGGGTCTCTGCAGAAACAGACACCACCACAACACTTCTAGTGGGGCACAAGTGATGATTGAGAGGGATTATTTTTGTACCAGTCTAAAGCTTGCATATTATACCTTTAAAAACTAGTAACACACACACAGAAAAATTTAACTATAAAAACAAAAATAAAGAAACCAACTTGCCTTTATCCCAGATGCAACTTCTTACACAATATTACATCTTTAGATGCATTTTACTCTTTAAAAAAAATCTCTGAAACGAATGAATGAAATAAATACATAGCGCTTCTATTGCAAGTGTTGCCACTGAAAAATACATTCGGAGTACAATCTTTCAATGACTTCAAAGGAGATGAAGCTTCATTAAAACCTGCCGTTGACCTCGCAACAGTCAGGAGAACAATCTGAGAATATAGATGCAGCTATATGGAGATCAGACAGACACATAACTGCAATATATCAGCATAACGCCTGTGAGCCTCTATACATTTACACAATCAGAGACGCATTATAAAATTGATATCATAATTTCCACACACCTCACTATCGCACACAAAACTAATACAGTCGGAGCACTACCCAAATATTTCCAGGTAGAGAATAGTATAACATGAACTATACTGTAACTAAACTAATACATTTTGATACAATTTATATATTCTGGGATAGCACAAATGTGATTTACAGAACCGACACATTACATGATTAATATACTGTAAACGTGATTGCATTACAGATATCCAGATATGTATCATTTGTTTAAACAGTATTGATAAGGTGCTCACTCACACATACAACACACACTACATTATGACAGAGGGGAGGGAGAGATAGGACGAAGAGCAGCGATGTACAGCCAGAAAGCAAAGCACACCAGACTGGACACAGCAACAATAACTAATTCATCACACACATTTCAAAAGTGTGGTCACTAATGTACAATGTTATTCCAGAAAAGCACAATGGTCCACTGTTACTAAGGAACCTTAAGTATTGTAGAAGTGTGCAGGGGGTCTACAGCAGGCTGTCCAGGCTCGTCTCAGCGCTCTCCTTGTTGTCAGCACCAGCAGGTGGGATGTATTTGTCATGGTAGCTCTGCAGGATGGTGACCACATCGTGGTGGCCAAAGTGCACCGCTTCTTCCATCGGCGTGTTCCCCCATCTGTACAAAGAGAATATTGGTAAATCAAACTAGAATTACCGCCTCACAGTTGTATGTCTCTGCCAACCAGTCAAGTTTCCATCCATGTCTGTCCAAAAATGGCATCACTTCATCATTTTATCCTGTCAGACATGTGTGTCACCAGCAACATTGTAACGTCTTGTGGTCATTAATTGACATGACTCGCTCTTAGCTCAATGACTAATCTCATTAGAAACAGGACTGCCTATTCTTCCCCTTTTATACAAAGGATAATTGAGGTTATGATGCGTCTTCAAACTAGGAGGATTCACTTAAAAAAAAAGTATAACAAAATCTGGCTTTCCTTGATTATGTGAAGTGCTTATCCTCCAAGTCAACTCCATATACCAAATATACAGTACATACACTTTGAGATTATTTTCCTTCCTGAAACAGTGTATCTGAACTTGCTTCAAATAGGAAAGTTAGAGTATCAGTATGTTCACAGAATGTTTTAGGGTTTTTTCTTTTGTTTTCATACATAGTAAAAGCAGTCGTGTGCATGGTTTGCTTTCAAAACTGTGTTTTAAATGCCAAAAATGTCCAAACTGAAATACTTTTCACTATTTTTTTCTTATGTCTATAACAGCACAAACTGTAACTGCCGTCTCTTAAATAAAATAAAGTGAAGGTGACTAAATAATCCCTGTCATTAACCATTCAAAGCATGTTTAAATTGTCTGCAAATTAATTTTCAGATTTACCAAATCACGTTCCAGTTAAAAAAAACATCTAAAGTTATGTTGTTGTTTTGTTGTTTTGGAAAATGGTCAGCAGAAGTGTTAGACATGTGTAAGCATATGATTTGTAATCAGTGGGCAATTTAAACTACCATTATAGTCTCTTGGAAAAAAAGTAGGACCTGAATTGGACCCTGGTATGTAAGCAGGAGGAAGGTGGGACAAACAAAAGATTCATCCTGCAGATTATTACTCAAGTTAAAGAGAACGCCACGAGATGGAGAGCCTGACATCATGTGACATTTCTGCTCCATAAAAAGAACTAAGAGGTACAGATGGTGAGGAAGACCACGCTGATGATGGAGAGTCTACACTCACCTGTCTCTGGGTACTGGGTTCACCTTGCAGGCCTCTAGGAGGAAGCGCACCACCTCTGTGTGTCCTGAAAGCAGAGCAAAGGTTGGAAATACAAAGCATGCATTTAACATCTTCATACCGTGAAGAGGGCGTGTGCTTGAGTCCAATTCTAATCTTAAAAAAGTACGAGGACAGTCAGGAGTTATGTGATGGCTGCTGAACATCTCATCCCAAAACCATGAGCATTAATACGCTGGTATCACAGCCTCCACTCTTCTGGGAAGGCTCCACCAGATGAGGACTTTCATTTGTCACATTAAAACAGGTAAGGGCCTTCCCCAAATAGTTGCCACAAAGTTGGAAGCTGTGAAATGACATTTCATTCAATATCAAATAAATAAATAAATAAATACACAAATTAATAATTATGCCTATGGAATAAATCCTGAAATACTGTAAATAAATGAGCCAATAATATACACATATATAAAGAAATGTAAAGATAAATATATAAATTAGTCAATATAGTTAAATACATAAATGTTTTTAATTTTAAAAAAGGACATTTTTCAAAGGACTGTTAGAGGAGGACAATAAGGACTTTTATTTATTTCAGGGGATATTTATCTATAATTCCACATTTATTTATTTATTTTTATTTTATTTCAGGGGACATTTATCTATAATTCCACATTTATTTATTTCAGAAGAAAGTTATTTCATAATTCCACATTTATTAATTTCAGGGGACTTTTATTTAATAATTTCACATTTATTTATTTTAATTTTATTTTTTTATTTTATTTTAGTCCCCTGATATAAATTAAAGTAGTATTTATTTCATGATTTATTTCATAGCCATATTTATTTATTTAATATTGAAAGAAATGACATTCCATAAGAAGACCCCTACTGTTTAAAATATAAATATGAACATTTCTCATATTTGGACATAAGACCCCAGACCAAAAATACACAAAATATGTGGACAGGGTTGAGCATACAATACGTATTATACTTTTTTTAAATCAGATTTTGATGCACACTGAATGACAAACATTGTATGACAGCTGCAGTGTGAATAAAGATGAACAGGTTGATGTTAGGCTGCATGTTACCTTCAGCTGCTGCCACATGGAGGGCCGTTCTAGAGTCGTAGTCCCTCTGCTCCATGTCCATGGATGACAGCGCAAACCTACACACACAAAGGTTGTGTAACTAGTATGCAGAAGTACCTTCATTTATTGCATTTTTTACAAAAATGACATGTATTATCAGCCAACGTAAAATGCTGGACTCCACAACTTTAGATCTTTTGTAGGAAGCTGCCATAGCCGTGCCATTGGTAGTTTACCATCATCACCATAAATCATTTCCTTCTACTTAAAGGTTCCCTGTGTAGGTTTTGAACTGTAGAAGTGCTGTGGAGCTGTTTATTTTGTCTCATGCACGCTCAGGAGGACACAAATCCACCGACCCACAGGAGTCAGTAATGTACCAAAAAACGTAGCAATATGCCACAAAAGCAGGGAAGAAGAAGACCGCAAGCTGGTAAACATGCATCAAGCCCCCAGTAAGAGCGCTTTCAGCGGCTTTGAAGCAAATTTTTGTCGTGGCCAAACGGCGGTACTACAACTTCCGTGTCCGTCATGTGATGCCATTGGGCCCAAAAAGACGTCTGTAACTCAGCGGATAATTTTTTTTAGGTAAATCAACTCCCCAGTATGAACACTTGAATAGCCCTTATTTAAATCATCCGAAAAGTCCTAAAAGTTGTAAAATGCGCTAGTAGCTGAATCCAGAGTTATTTCCCTTCCTCTGTTCATGTGAATGAGACCCAGACTGAGGCTGGAGCGAGGGCTGGGAGGGAGAGTTAAAGTAAACACTACTTCATCTGCTCTAAGATCGCCGGATGATCCAGGTACTTTATCACTCGACAGTCGAGCCATTTTGGCTTCATGCGTCACTGAGCAACTCTCATAGGAATGAACAGGAGCCGGCCTCCAACGCTTTATCCAGTTCTCTTTATACATCCATGACATGGATGTAGGCCTAAATCATACTGGATTCAAAACATTTAAAACATTTTTATGATGAAGGAAACGCATGTGTGACCTCAAGGACACACACGAGTTTTGGTAACAGTGAATGTAAAACTGTTTGTTTAAATGAAAACTCCACCAATCAGTTAAACTTCTTTCAGGTTCCTCTTTCTGCCACTCGAGGTCACCAAAGCTGTCTCACGCAGCTCAGAGAGGACAGAGAGGAGAGGATGGAGGTTTTTCACCACCTTTCTGTGTTTGCACAGAGTTGACATTTTGGGAATGGACTCCACTGGCTGACAAAAGTCAAAAGAATTCTTCTGTGACTGATATTACACATCAGTAAATGCAAAAAAGAGTGTGAGCTGTTCACCTCCTCAGTGCAGAGACGTCTCCTGTGTAGGCAGCAAACAGCAGGTTGATGACAGACTTGACCTGTGGACGGAGACACACACAGAGAGAGAGAACATTTGCAGACAGATCACACACTCACTCTATTTTCACTACCGCTCCACCAACTCCAGCTACCTATAGGAAATTAGAGCAAATTCTATTAGTGTTTTCATGAGGGACCAGTGGGTACGAAACAGGCTTAATTTCTAAGCAGCATTGAGGGGAATTCAGTTTCAGTGTCATGCATTCTCACATCAAACTTAAAGGATGAGGCTGGTGTTACTCTATAGTTCTCTTATTGTCAACAGATCCCATGAAAAACAAAAACCAACAATGTTAGTCCATCTCTCAGTCTTTCAGACTACCCTGCCCTCTCTGGGCCACTCAGTCCCAAGCACATTCCTTCCTACTGAAGAATTAGTTTTAAAAACTGCTCACAAATATAGTTTCATAGTAAAATAAAGGACAGGATCATCTCCTAAAACAGCTGGTCACTGTACCTTTTAGCAAACGTTACGCAATCAGGAGTGAAACAATGCATTTGTTTGGGACTATTTTCTGCAGCGGATTAAAATGGGGCCCGTGACACACTATAATTTGCAATAAATTATAAAATTCTGTATCATTAAAAAGTACATATCTACAGATGGGCAACATTTGCAGCAATAAAACAAGCATATTGTGTCCATTCCTCCCACCCACATTAGCTTTGGGCTGTGAGAAACTCTGATATGATTGTGACACACAGCAATAAGTTCATTATTTTTAAGTTGAAGCACTAACTGACAGTCAGCTTTAGACTGGTTAGTTTAATTATCTGGATTTATTAGGACTATATCAGTCTTGCTACTGTTCATTTTCTGAACACTTTTAAGATCAGTTACTACAAATGTCGGCTGTAAATGCTGTCAACTCGAGTCCAAATGCATCTTCGTCACTCTCTGTTTAAAGGTATATAAGTGGTTTTAATATTCGTAAACATTGAAAATTTCCCTGCGGTGGGACTAATAAAGGATTATCTCATCTTATCTTAACATGATTTAAATTGAAATGTGTTTCTGTTTATCTCTATGAAACAGGTCTGAAGTATTTAGGTTGAAAAGTTTTAGAATACAAATGGCATCTAAGAGTATAAATGGTAGTAAGCATGAAGCTTAATCTGTGTACGATTAACAGGGGGTCCTTGGGAAATGTTCTCCCCTGTAAGGGGTCCCTGACCCAAAAGAGTTTGAGAACCCCTGGTCTAGTGAGTATTAGTGGCAGCAAGATGGTGTGTGTGGGATTGAGTCTAAATAAACTAAAATACTGAAGGAACATGTCACCCAGTTCAACAGTGTGACTCACTGATGTGTTTTTAATTGATACACAGACAGAACACGTTAGTAGGATCAGTTCATTGATGGTTTTGTTCTTTTCACAGGATTTGTTGAAGTTGGATATTAATACCCTAAAGCTGATCTTCACCTCAGCTGACTACCACTGCAGACAGAGCCACATCTACTCAATTATAAGAGCAATTCAACATACAGTCACATGGCACCGGAAGAGAGAGATGCCTGCATCCATTAAGACTTACCATCAAACACGAATGAGTCATTTCCTATAAGCAAAACTTCAGGAGTTGAAAACACACAAAGAAACACTGGAAATGTGAATGAGAATGGATTTTTTTTTTTAGTGGAGCAAGACAAGACAGGTGATACCTGACAAGACAATATAAAATACCGTAGGTGACATGACAGGGTTAACACGACGGGGCAAATCTAACGAAACAAACATCATGAGACAAATAACAGATGTAGGTGGAAGGGGGAACAGCTCCCAGACCCATCGAGTGAGAGGTGGTGATACTTCTCTGCTGAGCAAACCTCTGTTCTATACCCACAGTATCATGAAAATAAATCAGCCCCAACTGTGGTCCAGTGCCTGTCTCTTTAAGAAAAAGACCAGGGGGAAAAATAGGTGCATACTTCAGCACTGTGAGACGGACCACAAAACAACAGATAGCCCATATTCAGCCCATGCAGTAAAAGTAACCAGTTCACCATTTACAACTCTTAAAGCTGAAACGAAACGTCAAAGTAGTTGAGAAAAACACTTAAAGCAAATACTCTTGCAAAAGATGACGTTAAGTTTAGACATGCATGAGCAGAACGAGCGACAGAAGGGCCTCAGTCCAGTAGGGCTCATTAAGAGGCCCTCACCGCTGCAGAAACTGGTTCACAGTGAAAACATGTTAAAACACGCAAGAGACACAAACACAGAAGCAGGAGACTTCATTCTCACATCCCTATATCTCTGTGTGCTGGTTAATCTGAGGGTGAGATTACAGTTAGTTCAATACGCCTGGATATTTACTTTGATCTTCATTTATTTCTTTTCAGATCATTTCAGAATTTGGCTCAAGAATGCAGAAGAGCTTTGATCAGATTCGGTCTGTTGTGTCAAATTTAGAAAACATTTTTTTTGTCCTCTGCACAAAATGGTAGATCAAGACACTTACCAAGAGTTTTGGAACCTGTTATTTGATCTGTGACATGTAGTGAAACCTCTCATGGAGTTGAGGCCGACTTAGTCAGTTGCCCCTTTTCACACAGCCTGTTCAAGGCGGGAATGTTGCGCCGTTATTCCGCCTCGCTGTTCTGTATGAAAGGTACGGACACGGAATGGGGGGACAGTAGTCACAGAGCCGAGCTGACGTCTGTGTGATAGGGACAGCCGGCACGGCGGGACTACACGCACACACACATACTAGACGCCGCCGTCTATTGTGTAATATGTCACGCCTCTTTTGCTCCCGGAATGCTGGCGTGCTATCTAAAATCACACACCGGGGCAGCATTATGCCGCCGTTGTTTGGTCCAACATAATGGTGGATCTTGTTTACAGCAGTATTGCAGAATCTAATGTTCATCTCCCCAACCTTTCTCTCTTGTGGCCCCTGAAAATAAAGCTATGCCATCTTGCGACCCCTCGTCACATGGCGTCTTCAACCTAAGACTTCCTTCTCAGATTGTTTAATTTCATAAAATTACCCAGTAACTCCTGAGTAAAGTCATTGATTAGAAAAATTATTTTGTGACCCCATGGGCGGACCCAACCCTCATGTTGAGAACCACTGCTCCAGATTATGGGCAGGTCAGCCAAATTCTCTTCTGGTTTTATTTGATTAAGTCAGGTACAATTTTGAACTTTTGAATTTTGAATTTTTGCACAACTGTAGGTCATCAGGCGCGTGGGAGAAGACATTAGGTCGACAATATAGAACAAAAACACTCCCGCACACTGTCCTCTGGACTTCTATTGTCCTCTGCACAGACCTTCATCAGGTTATATGTATCGAAACGTTATTATTAAATATCTCTGACTGCAAGTGTGCGGGAGTCTTTTGCATGAAAAAGCAAAGATTAGAGGAACATCTAAAACCTGAGACCTTAAAAATAGGGAGGATTTCTAAACCAAAGCAGGGGGTCTGGGGATCCTCCCCCAGAAACATTTGAGTTTCAGAGACTTTGTTTCCTGCATTCTGGTGACTTTTAAAGAATTAAAAAAAAAACAAAGTAATAGTTGTAAGTACACTGCAACAGCATTTTTATATTAAACTTTTAATTTGACCTTTAATTCTCAGGAAAGAAAACTGAATAATTCGCCCCTCTGGCATAAACTTGGTGTGTAAATCTCTGGCATAAACTAATATTAATCAGTTTTTATAAATTTTTTGCCCCTGCTTGAGTTTTTCTTTCAGTCAGCTCTCTCCATTTCTCTCTCCGTCTCTCACTCACTGAAGGTTGTTTCAGACACAACGCGACAACGACACCACTGCGCTCTGAACACCATTTGGTGACATTTGGTGTAGCTCTAATGTCGTCTGGGTGGAAACAGTGGAGTTTATACACGCTGTACTGTGCCGGAAACAGGTTGAAGATAACGAAAAGGAAAAAAAAGTTGCCATAAATTTGTAGAAATATCGGAGAATTGTGACCCCGGGAGGAAACCGGGAGAGGGCAATGAAAAATGGGAGTCTCCTGGGAAAATCGGGAGCGTTGGGAAAAATGCCTGTTTGGCGACCCCCAAGATTTATCTTGTGACCCCTTGGGGGGTCCCGACTCCCAGGTTGGGAACACTGGATCTACAAAATGTATCTATGGGGAATTACACGGTGACCTTTCAGAAAAAGCCTTTTCTGTTCAGTGAATCAACATTTGCGTGTTGAAACAAAGAATGTGACCAGGTATATATAATAATTGGTGATTGGGTGTCTTTTTTGACATGACCACTATGAGTCACATAAGAAATAAATATAAAAATAACCTGCTGGTAATGGTTTGTGGTTTAGTGCATAAACAATCTAACATGTCCTGCAGACTTTTACTGTAATGCATTCAAGAATAAAACCCATATTTCTATGTGACACACAGCTGCCTTTGAATATGTGACTTGAGCTTGCTGCTGAGGCTTCATGAATGCAGTGTGTCACTTAAAAATCCAGTGGTCCTTTAAGTAGACAGAAGGATCCTGATTTAACTATTTCTGTCCAACTACTGAAGTGATGGCGATTGTGGTGGTTGTTGTTGTTAAAGAACAGTTACGGGCGCAGAGCAATGAGATGATATATAACAGCGCTTTATTAGATTTTATACAAGGGACACCAAGGCTAAGAAAAAAATAAAATAAAAAAAATCTTAACACCACTTTCACTGTCATGTCTGCAAGTCCATCACAGCCAAAGAAACTTGGGTTATTTGCTCAGAATAGTGAAGGAAGACAAGTTCAAGCAGACAGGACAGTGCATGAAGAGACTTGACATACAGAATTACAGCCATGTGGACAGAGAAAAGACAGTCATGAGCTTGGAACTGTATGGCTTCATCTACTCTGTTTGGGGACATTTACAACTCATGTAACAACTTTCCAAATGTTTAAATTTTGCATTTTCACAATCTTTTTCAGCCATAAGATCAGCTATACATAAATATCTTAATATCTGACCAAAACATTAGGGAACCTTACAATTCCAAGCTCACCAAATTGCAATGGTCATGATAGTTTATAAATTCATATGCAATTTCCAATGTCACATGTAAAATGTGTATCCCAATCAACATAAATAAAGACATGTAGAACGTAATCAAATGAACTTATAACATACTGATTACATGGGATTAAAAACAGATTTATCAAATCATACAAAAATATGCATGCAAGAGAGAGAATGTGGATTCACAGAGAAAAACAATTACATACATGACAAGAACCATAAAAATCAGATGATCTCCATGGAAATACTGGTAACTGTATTCAACCCCCTCCCCCCCGTCATGAGTTAAGTTGTACAGAGTAATAATCACAGTCTGAGGAGTGAGAGAGGGGCTGCTGATTACAAACTTAAAGTAAGAAAGGTCATTTACCATCATGCAGCATTAGGCTTGTTTGTCATTCTGATTTAAAGCAAAGCAAAGATGGATAATCAGCTCTGATTGGTTGCTATAAGGTTAAATCTGTCTTTGGTCCAGTCTTGTAGACATGTACAGTAGGCAGCACTGTATTTCAGATGCTGTGCCAACGGCCCTATACTGTAGCAGCAAAGAAAAAGAGGCTCGCACATTGTTTACCAACAGATTCCTTTCACTCTCATACCGGGAAGGAAACCCCACATGACTTTGTCCAAAAATCACAGACAGCTGAGGAAACGGAGGATGAAAGGACGAGGTTCAGATGAGGTACTGAAATGAGAGTCACTCTTGTAGGGACGCACCGACTCAAATAACTGGATCGGGTATCGGTGACAATGGGGCCGATCTATTCAATTTAATTCTATGTTTATGTACTATATACATTATAGACTGGAATTTTAATTCCTGTTTAAGTTTTAACCAATTTATTACTGCATTAAAAACTCTTGAATTGTAATTCCTGTTAATTTTGAAGATTTCTTACCGAGTTGCTGGTGTATGATTTATTATTTTAATAATAAAGAACAATAAAATACATTTATATCTATGTATGTATTTGTTACATTTTGTTTTGCAAAGTTAGGAAAGCAATGTTTAAGTCCAGCCTGATGTTGCCTTACACATAAAAGAATGATCCCAGGCATACAACTTAGTAATTAAACACTGGTATCTGATCAGTACTCGGTATTGATCGATACCCAAAGCCCAGGTATCGCTATCGGGACTAAAAAAGTCGGACCAATGCATCCCTACTTGGAACTCGATCACATCTGAGGGAAAACTGAGTCTTCATAGCTCATTTAATGGAAAATTAACTAAACCAAAATGAAGCAAACTTTATCATCATATCGATTACATCACCGCTTCTGGATATTGCCATTTAAAGTTATCATCTTTAATCCACCTGCGGTTACTGGTGGTCGCATTAAGAACGTCTCAGACTTCCATTCTTAGTGATGTTCTGGAAATTATGAAAATTTGACGTCTTTTCAATAACTTCAGTTTTATAATTAGTTGTAGTTATTCTTGAACTGACACAAATATGGAATATATTACGTCATTATGTGACATATGCATGTGCCAGCCCTTGTCTTCTTAATTTCACCCAGCACATGCATGCGTCATTTCCTGAGAATCTCTCGTTCATGTGTACACAATTTTAAATGGCGGACTCCGCCACTGGCAATGCAAACTGCCGTATAGAAAGGCAACTAATGAGTTCAAATACATTTAATGGCTATAGCAGAAGGAATGGCAGCCATAAATTGTATCACAAATTGAGTTTGATATGATGAACATTTTAAGGATTATAACTAAGCACCGTCCAAATGATACTCATTTCAGTACTTCCTAAGACAGTCCACGTAGTAGCTGACAAGTAGCCAACAGGCCCAACTCAACTTCTTGTTTTTATACAGACCAACATTTCCGAGGAGCATTACTGATGACAGAGGCTTTCGTATACTTTGTACCTCCATATGATAATGAGCAGAAACATGAAAACAGAAAAAAAAACACTAACAGAAGTCCATGACATAAAAAAAATAGCACAAAAGAAAAACATACCATAACAAAGTAATAATAACACGGTATCTTTGGCTCGAGCAGCCATCACTTTAAGCTTAATTCAAACCCACTGGAAAACACCACACCCCACTTGAACAGTTTTGACAGTGATTGAATAGCAAACACATTAACGCAACCTCCACCCCCTCCACCACCCCCCCACCCTCCCCACTACAGTCACAGTAGAGCGACGTCTAAGGCAGCTGCTGACATGACATTCATGTGCAAGTAGTTCTATTTCCTCGAGGAGACAATATTATAAATTCGGAACGTCTGAGGTGTATTTTCAACACACATCCTGGTCTGCTGTTGAGGATCATCATTCATGTACAGACACACACAACTAAAAAAGCTATATACACCTGCCACTATGTACATTCAGAAGTACAGTAAAATACGTATATGGAAAGAAGTTTTGATAATGTACAAGCTTACTGGAAGAACTTTACAAACAATACTGTTTACATGGTGCGTGTGTGTGTTGGCATACTGACACTCAAAACACACACGTTTTTGAGGATACGGATAAACTAGGGCTGTCAATCGATTCAAATATTTACATTCACACGATTGTCCATGATTAATTGCAAGAAACCCTCTCAGGTACTGCATTTAGCATAAAAAAATATGCTCAAATCATAACATGGCAAACTGCAGCCCAACAGGCAACAACAGCTGTCAGTGTGTCAGTGTGCTGACTTGACTATGACTTGCCCCAAACTGCATGTGATTATCATAAAGTAGAGCATGTCTGTAAAGGGGAGACTCGTGGGTACCCATAGAACACATTTACATTCACATATGTTGAGGTCAAAGGTCAAGAGACCCCATTGAAATTGGCCATGACAGTTTTGGAGTTTGGAGCGTTATTTAGCCTCCTTTTGCGACGAGCTAGTATGACATGATTGATACCAATTGATTCCTTAGGGTTTCTATTTTCATATGATGCCAGTATCTTCACTGTAGATCTCAGAAAGATCGATTGCGTTAAAGAAATTAGTGGCGTATAAACAAATTTGTGTTAACGCATTATTATCGCGTTAACTGTGACAGCCCTAGGATAAATATTTACGGATCAGTGGACTTGAGGTATCTATCTGACTTTGATAACAGCTTATTGATATTGCAGTTCCAAGTTTTTTCACCACTCAAAAGGTGTGCTATCCAAAAAAACTAAACTAAACTGCTGCAAGATGGGATTTCAGAAATCCACCTTCCTCTGCTGCTGCTTTGTCCCCCTTAAAGCTTTAAATTATTCATCATATCAATCATTGCTATATTTTAAATCCGCAACGTTCTATTTCTGTAGAAAGCAGCTTTATTTCTAGACTAAGGCATCCTGTTTCGATAAAAATCTTTGTGTGTGCAATGCAAAAACACGGTGACAGTTTTGGAATTCAGCCCAGATAGAGCCTGCAGTCACCTGCTCACAGCAGAGGAGTTAAAGGTTGTACAGTATGAGGACTGGTCAGACGTATGCAGGCTACGAGGGGCTTTACCTGGAGGTCGCAGCAATGAGCACACGCGAAACCCCTCTGCCGATGTCATACCGAGTATACTCACTAACACTGACATACATGGCAGCCAGCACACACACACACACCATCTTAGCTTAACAGCGGCTCAGAGTGATGCAGCCAGTCTAGCGAGAAGCGCTGGCAGGTGAATGAGGACAATCAAGTTAAGCGAGTCTCCAGGAGGAGCCTCACCTCTCTGCTGAGCAAACCTCTTTTCTAAACCCACATCATCATCAGAAAAATCAGCCCCAACTGTGGTCCAAGCACAAATACTGACAGGTTAAAGGGGACATATCGTGCTCATTTCCAGGTTCATAATTTGTTTCTCTTTTCAATATGCCATCTCTGTTTCTGTCTCGTCACATTAGCCGTGTTTCTCAGTTGTCAACTTAATGTCTATTTTTATTCTATTTTTTAAAAGTCATGGAGGGAGGCACAAATGATGCTATATTTCAAAGTCATTAAAAGTAATTAGAGCACATAGAAACGTGCAGTAAAAATCTCCTGCAACCCTCTTTGCATATAAAGTGACTCCAATGGGGGGGGTTCCAACTAATCTCATTTCACAAATGTCTGCATTTATTCTACTTCAGACATCTGTAGGCAAGTATAATGTCTTTCAGAGTGTAACCACCTACACAAAGACGGTACAGGTGCTTGTATATTGTGCAGAAAAATATTCTACTAGAGGATCAGAGGCTAACTGTTTGTAATTATCTCCTTGGTTCTTAGACTGCGTCTCTGCCAGAAGGCTGAGAAACTTTGCACTATACTCATGATACGAGTGCCTCAGATAAGCTTTCCGTTTTGGGGATGATTTTTCCTTTCAAGGTCCAGCATGTTAAGATTGGAAAAGCAAAAAAATACCTACATTATTAAAATCCCTTCAGAATTCACAGCTCATTTATTTTTTTTTAGGAATGAGAAAGTCATGTTAGCCATAGCACTGCTGCGCTCCAGCCCAGACATCCTCAGCTAACTGATACAGTAACAATATTCTCCTTCTTCCCCAAAGCTTTCCCTCAATAATCCAAAAACACATTCCGTTATACTGCTATTTTCATCATGTACTACGGTACATCCAGTAGCTGTATTTAGTGTCTTTGGCCTCAGTGAGAGCTACAGTGAGCAATGCTCACTAGAAAGTAGTCTGAATGTATATTTTAAGACTGTTGGTCTAATAGCTGGCTGTACTGGGGCCCCATACGTGCAAACACACGCAGACACTTTTGTTGTTGTTGGTTAAAATAAAACTGAATTTCAAATCAACCCTTAGCGTACATTTTTGAAGAGGATTCTGTCAAAAACACACTGCAATAAAGTGGGCGATATGAAACAAAAGCACAACCTGTATACTGTACACCAGATCCTACACACACACACACTAAGGCAACCAGCAGGCGGAGGCTCCAGAGTTCATTTGGAATTCAGAGCAAAATTAACAAGCAGTAACTCGTCCCATTCTTCCCCATCACATATAAAAACAAAAGAAGCTTCCCAGTCTGTCCTCACACTAGCTGCTTCATGAGCAATAAATAATCCTCTACATAATTTATGTATAAATATTCAAGGGGTGAGGAAAGGTGGTGGTGGTGGAGGTGGTGGTGGTGGTGGGGGTGGTGTAGTGAGAGATCAGTAGGGGTGTGAGTGTGGGGCGTGGGGGACAGACGGGTCTCCTTTTTTATATATGTTTCACTCAGCGACTTTGTCCATCCTATAGACTACAGTGGTGGAGCTGTCCTGGTGCGACTCAGTGGGGGACACCTTTTTCCAAAGAGGGGCTTTCAGAGCTAGCTCCTGCTGGAGGCTCTCGTAATCCATGGGTCCGAAGGAGAACTGCTGTTTCAATTGACACGAATGACAAATTAGTTTCGCTCCTTCTCTGTGTGTGTGTGTGTGTGTGTGTGTATGTAAGTGTGTAGTTTGCTGAAACGTCTTTTGAAATACCAGAGCCAAAACCAGTGGATTTAATTATTTACTGGCAAAACTGCACAGGTTATAGCACTTCTAAAGGTTCTAAAGCAGACCGACTTTGGCTCTAGATTTTCATCAGTGTGGGCCTCCATGCAGGGTTATAATAATAATATAATAATATAATTAAAATATCTTTTGATACGCAGGCTAGCGTTAACATCCATGTTTACTTCCTGACAGCTTATTTCATTCACATCCCCTGCAACAGGAAATAAACGGTGACACATTTGGAATGTTTATAGCTGTTAAATGGTCTATAGGTTTCATCCGAAATCAAATGAGGTTGGTATGTGTTACCATGGTTATGTGTCTCTAACTGGCAAGGGGACTCTCAGTTCAGTGCGTCCGAATAGACACATAGGCCTACTACTGTTTGTTCACACAAAAGTATGTTGAACAATAGTATACACATTGAGTATGTAGTGTATAGTATGTGATTTCAGACGCAGTGATAATAGAATCACGGACGGAATCGTGGAATTGAGAAGCTGTAACACGGATATACGCCATAGGGTGTGTCAGTTACTGACAGTTTGGCTAGCTAATGTTAGCTTGTGATAGTTGGAAGCGTGAGAGGCTGATCTCAGACCTGCTGTTTACTTATGGTGCATTCACGTTTTAATCAGCAGATGTCGCTGGTGAGCTTTTCCAACCATTATATCCATTTCCAACCAAGCCGCCCCACTGTAACTGTAGTTCAAAAAAACATCTTAAAGATACATATATGAAAAAATCCCAGATGCTTCGGCCCGGCGAACCTGAACTAGAAAGAAATGCTCAGTATGCCTGAAAGCACCTGCAGCGATCTAGGCAAGAATTCAAAGAGAAACAGCGCACCCAAAGATAGAGGAGAAAAAGGGGACGAGGGTTATCCTGTTTTGCTCTTTATCTGAAATCACATGCATTGCTTTTGCTTAAGGTGTAATGCATGTACAGTCATGGAGATCAGCGTGTTAGCCCACAGCTACAAAACAGCTGTTAAATCTGAACTACAGTAACCTCAGCGCCACCAGCATTCTTGGAGAGAAGGTGTTCTGGTCAGTGTGTTTGATGAGGGAATGATGGGTGCTGTTTTGGATGGTTTGTTCCTCACAACGTGATGCTGTGTGTCCTTACCCGCTGGTCCCCTCCTTCTCTGCGAGGGTCGTGCTTCTTGGCAAAGTGCCTCAGGTTGTCGTAGTTGTGGAAGTTGAAAAGCTCCACGAGGTCCTGGAATGAAAAGACACGTAGACACATCAGCAGGGTAAAAACATTGATTTACTCTGCACCATTCAATGTGACATTTCATTCTGATCACTGGAAGTTGTAAAGACAATGATTTCAGCAGTAAATACATTTTAAAAAAGCACATGGGGAGGGGGGAGGGAATTGTTGCATGCTGTGTTTACTGTGATCTGGATCCGGCCTCTAGGTAATCATTAATTAGCATCATAAATAGGTTCAGTCACTCTGAAAGTACGTCAGCCAAGTTGAATTAGTAACTCAAGGACCCTGTTGCACAATTTATTATTTGTTTTCATGAGGCATTTTTTGTGTTCGTGAATGTTTGTGTACAAAAAATTATTCCCTTGAAGCCCAATGAATACAAAATAAAATGTATCAAAATACCAAAAAACTGCATAGCTGAAGAAAACTAAGGTTATTCATATTCTAAGGGAGATTTACTTAAATCAGCAATTTCTATATGTGTATCTGCATACATATATATATATATATATATATATACTGTATACTGTGTGTATATATATAAGGGCTGTCAATTTATTAAAATATTTATATTAATCGCATTAATCGCAAATGAATTACCTTAAAAGGGAGATTTGTAAGTATTTAATACTCTTATCAACATGGGGGTGGACAAATATGCATTAATTATGCAAATGCATGTATATATTTATTATTGGAAATCAATAAACAACACAAAACAATGACAAATATTGTCCAGAAACCCTCACAGATACTGCATTTAGCATAGAAAATATGCTCAAATCATAACATGGAAAACTGCAGCCCAACAGGCAACAACAGCTGTCGGTGTGTCAGTGTGCTGACTTGACTATGACTTGCCCCAAACTGCATGTGATTATCATAAAGTGGGCATGTCTGTAAAGGGGAGACTTGTGGGTACCCATAGAACCCATTTTCATTCACATATCTTGAGGTCAGAGGTCAAGGGACCCCTTGACACCCCCTTTGACAGCCCTAACACATATATATACAGTATATACAGTGTATATATACGTATATATATATATATATATATGTATATATATGTGTGTGTGTGTGTGTGTGTGTGTGTGTGTGTATTAAGGTACTTGATGACGGCTCTGAGTGACAATGTTAATTGAAATACAAATTACTCCAAAATAACTTAATAAGTAATGCATGCTTCATGTCAGCTATCATCATACATTTCTTCCTTCCAGCTCTTAAAAAACGCTGCTGGATTTATTTTGAAGCCATGGTATGTAAAAAAAAAAAAAACACAACTACAAACTACTGGTGCAGTTATTTCTTGCTCTGGCTCTGAGTCAGTATTCTTAGTACACACTGCAGGCATGCAGTGATCTGCTCTTCTGTTGCCGGACATTACATACCGTGCAGAACTGTATTCCTCTGACTGAGTTGCCCAGCTTGTCTAGTGGAGGTGACCAGCACATAATACCCATCACGTTGGGTACAACCAGCAGGATCCCCCCCGCAACTCCAGACTTGGCTGGCAGACCGACCTACAACAGGGAGAACAGTTACATAACAGAAGATCAGCTGTGTGTCTCTGCAGTAGCAACATGGCAACGGCACGATGCTGAAAATGGAAAGTCAGCAAAGAACAAGTCGACACTTCAATAATTCATCAGTTAGAGAATTCTATCTGCTGTTCTGCCTGTGACATTATACAGAAGATTGTCTAAAATGTAGGTCTGGGGATTATTTAGATTTATCTTCCACTGAGCATTCCTGTTTGTTATTCAGTTTCAGATGAGCTCAGTATTTATACATGTCCTATATTTTCTATCAATTAAGAAGTGGAAATTGTTTCCAAAACCCCCACTCATATGAACCCAAACAGAATATGCTAAAGGGCATAATCAGTGAAGAGAAGATTTTCACTTCGGTGCTGTCAACTAACTGCTTCATGAGAAACTGAAAAATAACAGTTTTATATAATGTGGGTAATTCTTTCACATTGTTTCAGTATCGGGCAAAGAGACAGACTTAGTAGATGTACAAGTATCATGACATTATTCTTATTACTTTTGAGTGGGGGGTCATAGACTGTATATAAGAAGTGGATTTAGTCACCGTGACGCCACCCATGGGTTTGTGGACTGTCGTTTTGAAGCTTTGAGTTTGGCATTTTGTCCGTCGCCGTCTTTTTTTTGGACCATATTTGGACAAGAGGGTGGAGTTGGGGAGGGATACACATCGTTACGCCTCTGTCCCGATTGACAGATCGCCGTGGCAGCGATTATTTGTCAATCATGAGGTAGCCACGCCCTAAAGCATCCCCTGCTTTTATTTGACTCTAAATGGGACCATAATTGAAGACCATGCAGTATTGAAGAAGACTAGCGATTGAGACTAGGGATGTCGCGATATCAGAAATGTAGTATTCCATACCAATACCAGTGAAATTTAAACTAACCCGAACCCTAACCATAGCTGAAGGGGGCGTTGCGCGAGGTGCTACAGACTACAGCTGGACCATAATATGTTCTTCTGGTTCCAAAAAAACAAGATGGTGACAGCCAAAATGCTGAACTCGAGGTTTAAAAACCATAATCCACAAACCAATGGATGATATCACGGTGACTACGCCCACTTCTAGTCTATGACTTCTACACACTACTACAAGCTACTGTAACAGGGTGACAAAATGTTGTGGAGTGTAAAAAGACAAAGATTAATGCATAAAAATGTATCTCTCATTCCAATCAACCAACTTTGCAGTTACAAAATGATTTAGGTGTTCACTTCACTGGTTTGACTCTTTCCCACTATAAAAACAAAAAAAGATGTCCTCTACTGTACTCGTGATCCGTGCCTATTTACTTACATGGAAAGCAAACTGTCCTGAGAAGTCGTACATGCCGCAGGAGTGCATCAGACTCAAGGTGTTCCTCACCGCCTCGGGGTTCAGCACGCGCTCACCCGTGATTGGGCAGATGCCGCCGTTAGCCAGGGTGGCTGCCATGACACTGGCGCTCTCGCAGGTCACTTCAATGGAACACAACTGGAGGGTCACACACACATGGACAACTTTTAATATTTCTCCCATCACAATTTTCTTCCGCTCTGCACAGCACAGCACGTCTCATGCCATGGAATCATGACATGACCTTTTCGTGGGCGGACAGGAGAGAAGAAATGAGAAAGTCAAGTGGGAAGATGAAAATGACAGTACAGTGGTGGTAGAGGTGACAAAAAAGTGACAACTTAAATGAAAATGCTGCTTCCATTCAGGGCACAATGAATGGTTTGATGAAAACTATGTGAATCATATGCGATGGCCCTCACAGCAAACTGTTTACGTTTGCTCTATTCTCTCAATTAAATCAGTAAAAGAAGAAGAATGGTATTCATCCCTCTTGTGGAGTTTCAGCCACTTGAAGAATCTACGACAAGGTGCACTGAAGCTGTTCTGAAGGCTCATGGTGGAACAACAACGCCTTAATAAGACACTTCATGTTGCTTTTTCCACCCATCTGTATATAGTGAAGAAGCTACGTGTAGCATACAGGGAAGTAAAGATGATGAAACACGGAGAGAGTTTAACAGAAAGAAAGGGATATGTGGCTAAAAGTGGATCTAGCGAGGAGGATCTCTCAGGACCCTCAGGGTTGGAATCAATAGAGTAGGAAGAGCAGCAAAAGGCAGGAAAACAATATTTCTGCATACATTACAAATGAATAGTTGAAAACTGATTAAAAAAAATAAAAAAATCTCTGCTATACTCACTTGAAAGTAGAAGTCCAGTACAGATGTCATGTCTGTCCCCTCTGGGAAACACTGCAGAGAAAGGAGAGCACAAAGATGAACATTCATCAACTGCTGTACATTTACATGTCCATTCATTTCCAGTTAAGGAAGAGACGGACATTTTTTAACTGTTAAGGAACCTCTGCTTTGGTGAAAGATAAGTACGTCTAATAAATGTGTATCAGAATCCAGCTCATTCTAAAAAGGCAAATGTAAACTAAAAGGACAATTCTAAATATTAATAAATAATAATTTTTCATTGGGCCTTCTGGCAGTAACTTACACCCCTTCTTATTTTCATTTGGTTTTATCCTTACAGTTACTGCTTTTCTTTTTTTGTAGGGCAGAGAAACATCAATAGAGAGACAGCGGAAAACAAAAAAGTCCGCAATGCCTTAGGAGTCATCCACGCTCAAACCTTTTTTTCTTTCAGGTAGTAGCCGATGGCAAAATTCCTGTCTCCTGACTCACGCTCTGACTGGAATCTGTTAAACGGAGAGCAGAGGCCTCACATTACAAAGAGGAAGGAAATATTTGCACTGTGTGGGCGTGTGTGTGTGTGTGTGTGTGTGTGTGTGTTTGCACTTGTGTGTTGGAATTCCACCACCACTCCCCTCATGTGTACAGTACAACCAGACCTCTCATGCCATCATGTGATAATGTTACTGCAACAAGACACCCAGCACTTGGTCTTTTTCCAAACA
Source organism: Sebastiscus albofasciatus (assembly GCA_916701655.1). Classification (NCBI taxonomy): domain Eukaryota; kingdom Metazoa; phylum Chordata; class Actinopteri; order Perciformes; family Sebastidae; genus Sebastiscus; species Sebastiscus albofasciatus. The sequence continues at coordinate 65,640 of CAKAOI010050064.1, forward strand.
CATTGTTAGCAGCATGTGGTGTCACCATGAATCATGCACATGCGAGTGACCTTTACAACACAAATGCCAATTCCAGTCCTCATCGGTGATGAAGTCCATCAATACAACAAATAGCTCCTACTGTCGGAGTAATTAGATCCAAAGTTGACTTTTTTGACCGATTTGCTAATTGCAGATTTCAATGCTGCATATTTTCACCTCTAACTTGGTGAAATAAGGGTTTATTTCGACTAAATGAGTTGTGAGTGACGGTGAGTTTTGTTTTGTTTCGTTTCAGTTGCGTTTGAACGAAGTGTGTTTTACGATGCTCCGCCGCTTGAACAACTGATATCCCAGCATAGATATATTCCAGCATAGATATTCGAATAGTTCGTACCTATGTGTTTATTTAGAACAAATATTCAAACGTCATATTAAGCCAATTTTGACGGCCTTAGATCTTAGATAGTGTGGTAGAGGCTATGGAAACAGTTCTAGTTGAAGGTGAACTAAATAAGTACATATCAAATATGGTAACACACTGCTTTCTGTTGAGGTGTGCAGGTTTTGTGACCGCGATAGCATCCCAACCGTTGCAAGATGTCAGGACACTTTATAGATTTGTAGTTGAGATCAAAATGAAGGTTGAGTTCGAAGACGGGCGTGATCCGAGCAACTGACAACTGGAGTAACTGACAACACCCGTGTGGGTGTGCATGGTCTTTTAAATTTCACATTTGGACAGCTTACAAGTGTTGGCAGTGAAAATACAACACCTTGGATTGGCTTCAACCGCGACAAGCCACGTGAGAGATTAGATTCACCAGTCGTTATTGTTTATGATGCTGTTGATACGCGTGGCATTTTGTTTTCGTGCTGCCACAGGTTCAGGTTCCAGATTTGCATTTTAAATCACCACTGAGCCAATTGGGTACTAGAGCACATTATGTAAGAGCTGATTAAAGACACCTGCTGGGACGTAACTGATAGTGGAGTGGTAAGAGGTTCAACATGCTTCAAAGTTTGGACCCATAGAGTGTAGCAAGTTTTCTGCTATGTGTGGTGCCCCTGGCGAGTGAAGGAAGAGAACTTTGATAACATTAAATCATGATTTAGAGGGACTTACGTGGCGTTGCTGAAACCCACATACTCGTTTCCTGCCATATTTTTCAGAAAGTTCATGACCTGGAGGGAGAGCAGAGAGACAGAATGATCAACAGGGTATTAGGTTAATTGGTTGATGCCTGACCATCATAAAAATAGCTGTGTCCCAATTCTGTACTACATACTAATTGTAAACAGTATGTACTAAACACAACGTGTCGCAGCATACTGATTTTGTGGTTAGTAGTTTTATACTAACAGGAAAATGATACAAGTGCTAGTAAACATCAATCAAATAGTGACGTTCGAGTGCCACGGTCAATTAAACTTTACAAAGAGAGAACAAAATGTTTTACCAAAGATTTAATACTCTTTTGTTTTCATGGATCTGCCTTGAGCTGTCTCACCATAATGTCTAAAGCTGCGTTCACTGATTTTTTGGCCCCTTGGGGAAATAATTTGTGAACGCAACAGTGACATATTATTATCTTTTAAGTTGATGGGACGAACTTGTTAACAAACAGTTGCTTATTTACACATCCAGCAGTTACAGAGCAACATCAGCATTTGGAGTCGTGTTTCTGGCCACCTGAGGAATGTTAGCATAGTATTCTCTCTCTTTTAGCTCTGTTTTTGGTCTCTACCAACTCCTGAGAGAAATATCTGGCTCTTTAGCTGCTAATTGCTCCTCTATTTTTACCAGCTAGTCACTATGTCTGTCTGCCGATTGGTGCTGAGCATGTAGTGTACAGTGGATTTTTAAGGCTTTTTTTTAGCAGCGAAAAATGATGCTATGAGAGTGAACCAAAACAGAAAAGTTGTGGTCTGGACTTCTAAACAATGAGCTGAAACTTTCTATAAAGCTTCATAAAGCAGAAGGGAGCTATCATAGAAATATCCATTATAGCCGCTTTAATGTCAAGCTGTGAGCAGCTACTCAATTTTCTTTGGATAGTGCATTGTGGGACAATAGTGTACATCAACAGCATACTCAAAAGTGAAGCGTTTTTTTTGAGTATACTTTATTGTGTCACTTCTCTAGTGTAAACACTATATACTCAAAACCTACTTAAAACTAGAAAATTAATTTCTGCAGAAAATGCGTGTGAATGCTGACAGCTGGAATCGCAAAGTATTGCTGAAAATACAGAAGTATTAAAGTGCAAAGGCCTTGAAGTGCATTGCTGGAAACCTGAAAACAGAAATGTAAAACTGGAAGGATTGGTTGCTGAACTGCCCTACCTAAAGAAGCAAAGAGCTGAAATACATTGCTGAAATACCTGTAAGCTCAACTGTAATACTGTCAAAAGGTGGAAGTTGAAACTGACTAACTGAAAAGGCTGAAAGAAGAAATGCTTTGTACTTTAAAAGGCGGAAAAAAGTTGCATACAAGCATAAATGTCCTTAAAGAGCATACTGTTTTGACATTTGAATGGTTTCTTTAGCTGAAAGTCTCCGCAGAAGTAGTAGTTGATTGAAAAATGTACGGAAGAAGTATAATTAAAAAGTCTGCAGAAGTAGTAGACTTTCCAAGTAGAGTAGGTTGAAGAAGATTTGAAGATTTTTCCCATTCACTGCCACTACAGGAAAATATAAAAACTGACTAATTACTGCAGTAAGGTAAGCACAGTAAGGAATTGGTCACAGCTAATTCACTTTTTTTAATCTCTTAAGAGATCAATCAAATAAATAATAATAAAGACAAAGTGTCTGGTCATCTAGAAATAACCCTCGCAAGGAGACTCTTGAAAAGTTAACAGAATACTTTTGACTTCAATGTTTGACCCAGGTCTGACGTCTAATACTTACATAGTCAAATCTTTCTGCGTTGCTTGCACCTTGCTGAGGGTGGGGGAGAACAAAAGAATAAGCAGTTAGTACAGTTCATTCATCAAGAGATGTCGCAGAGGACAAGCACAACACCATAAAAAAGATTATACTAAAAATGATAATGCTGACAAATTAAAACTAAGGAATTAGAAAAGATGTGAATACGATTTTTATTACAAACAAAATGTAAAAATCACATGAGCTTTGCCAAGAATTACACAAGTAGATACAAAAATAGTAATAAGATTGGCTTGCAAATAGGTCACAAAGAGGGAAGTGTTTTTGAATTGAAAGGGAGATTTAGTAGACATGTGCATTACCAGAGTTTAGCCAGTTAAAGAAAAACATGTCTCGCTATGCCATCTCACTGATTCCAAATAAGGGATTCAATATTATTTCTAAACTGTTATTATTTCTATTAAGTATAAAGAGTAAAAAGTTAAAAAGTCGCTTTTTCTAAATCTCAAGCAGCCCTGACTGTGTGTATGTTTCTACGTGAAGTACATGTGGGTGTATGCAGGCATGTTTGTATTATGGGTTACCATAATGCAGGTGTGTATATGTGTTTGAGGATGTGCGTCTACCATAGGTTACTATGTGTCATGTGCAAAGAGCCTGTCAGCCAAAACAGAAGGGAGGGAACGAAGGAAGGAAGGGTCTTCCTAGGAGAATAAAATTCACAGCTCGTAGCTCAGTGTACATTTATCAAGCTAGAAGCTCATTGATACTGCCTATTCCACCAAAGAAAACACGGCAAAAGAAAAATGGACAGTCGCATGCACATTTAAAGTACTATAGCATTAGTTAGAAATATATATATATATATAAAAAAAAAATACTGAACTATTCATGATTTGGATGGTGTGAAAACATTCTTAACTTTACATTTAAAAAGGCAAATGCTTCATGTGTGACTGACAGTACATTTTAAATTCGACACTTTACTGTGCAGAAGAAAAAGTAATTGACACTGATGGAGGTGTTAAAGAGTCACTAGATGGGTGAGGGTTCTACAGAGCTGATTGGAGGAGAAAGAGAGAAGAGGAGGGATCGGGGGGTTTGGGAGAGTGCGAGGAGATAGATATGGAAAAGGAAGAAAAAATTACCAACGTCATTTGACCTGCAGCAGCAGTCATTATTTCCCACAGTTCCTAAGTCTGGAAAATATGCAACAACATACAAAAACAGCAACAACATGTAGCCTTCAAGCACCATGTAACAACAGTTTGGGGCATTCTGCCACGGCAACCATCCCATAGTTTTCCCACCGAGGTTGGAACTAACTGGGCAACCTGACTCTAACGGCTTGACATTTGTGCTTCATTATAGAAAAACAAAAACAACACATTGAGACACAATGGTGAGCGGATGGACACAGACACACATGATTGTCTCGTCAAATGTGAGGTGATGTCTTTGATGACTTGTGCAGTTTAACAGGTTTGCTGTGTGATGGAAGAGTAACCTACACATAAAGCTATCAACACACTACAATATGCACACCCTGCATCATAAATCAGTAGGGAACTGGTGGGAACCTGTTTGACATGGGTACTGCAGGCACAGAAGTACAGCCACTGAAAGGAGGACCTCACTGAACTATGTGGCATTTAAAAAGGAGTAGATTTCCTGAAATAGATGATTTAAAAATACAGTGGATGTTCTTCTGCTTCATCTTAGCCCAGTATAGATCTGCTCACACCACTGCCAGCAGTGTTTACGAATTAGTTCAACATTTTATGTGCTTTCCTTTCGAGAGGGAGATGAGAAGATAAAGGACGTGTTAAGTTAGACTGAAGCAGGGGGAAACAGCTAGCTACAAAAACACACCTAGCAACACTAAAAGCTCACTAATTTACACATTATATTGCATTTCTTTAGAAGGAGTAATGTGCTGAAACTAGAGTTGGGTTGACTTCTGCTTTTGCCAGTCCGGTCCGGTGTATGAGCTTAAACCGGTTTGATTATATGTCAACCGGCATTTGTCATTATGACATGTTCTATATAGAGCTGTCAAAGTTAGCGTGATAATAATGTGTTGACGCATAATCATTTCAACACCACTAATTTCATTAATGCAATCAATCTTTCGGAGGTTGTAGCAAGCTAAGTTTTAAAGCTAAAGTGAAGATACTGAAGAGACTCAAACGAAACTAGAAACTATGAAACAAGAAAACCTGAGGAATCCATTGGTACCAACCACGTCATACTAGCTTGTCACGAAGGAGGCTGAATAACGCTACAAACTTGAGCTAAATTTTGGCGAGGAAAAATTGGCATGGGCATTTTCAAAGGGGTCCCTTGACCTCTGACCTCAAGATATGTGAATGAAAATGGGTTCTATGGGTACCCACGAGTCTCCCCTTTACAGACATGCCCACTTTATGATAATCACATGCAGTTTTGGGCAAGTCATAGTCAAGTCAGCACACTGACACACTGACAGCTGTTGTTGCCTGTTGGGCTGCAGTTTGCCATGTTATGATTTGAGCATATTTTTTATGCTAAATGCAGTACCTGTGAGGGTTTCTGGACAATATTTGTCATTGTTTTGTGTTGTTATTGATTTCCAATAATAAATATATACATACATTTTCATAAAGCAGCATATATGCCCACTCCCATGTTGATAAGAGTATTAAATACTTGCCAAATCTCCTGGGCTGATGGTGTCAAGGCGCTAAATCCAGTTTGCATTGCATTAGTAATAAGCAATATGACAATGCGATTAACATATTATGTTTGTTTATAAACGGACTAACAGAGCCACTAGTGTCTGACAGACCGTGAGCCGAGGCCGGCAACATGAAGAAGATCTCATTTCAGTAGAGGAGGGAGTGGGGGGGGAGGATTTAGTTGATTATAGTACTTACACTACAGAAAGTAATAATTATCCTTAGTGCTCTAAAAGCTGAAGTGTTTGGGTGTCTCGATGCCTGCATAGATGTGAATGGCTTTTTGGACATGATGCAGTTAGCTTTGTCCTGCACACGTTTCATGAAAAATCATTAGAAAGAAACAAAAAAGATGAAGACTTTTCTAATGGTCCTTCAGTGGAATATTCATTAGCCTCTTGCCCAACAAGCATACATGTTGCTGAGCAGCACTACGGAAAGGTCATTTGTAGTTTGCTTAATAATTAACTTAATGGAGCTAACTTCATAAACATGTCGTTGTAAAATGGCTTACTGTGACAACTATGTTGTCATATTTATTTTAAATGCACAACAAAAAGGCATAATTTATACATCTGGGCTGTTATTGGGATTTAGAGAGTACAACCACTTGCTCCACTTACTTAAAGGTATAATGTGCGTTAAGAATTAACAAAAAAACAATGTATAGACTGGTTAAAAAATAATCCTCCTCAATCATCACTTATGCCCTAATAGAAGTGTGTTGGTGTCTGTTTCTGCAGAGATCCTACAGCCCTGTGTGTGTATTTTTTCTTTTGTTATTATTTTGATTTACACGGGATGCTTCTGGGCGTCTGCAAACAGCCTTTAGGCCCTACGTGGGAGGGTGTAACCCTCAGCCAATAACAGCGCACAGGGTGTGCAGCCCGTTCAGATCGTCAAATATTGCCACTTTGTCACGTTTCTCGGCTTCTGATACCGAGGGACAAGTCCCCCTTTACTCTGTTAGATACAAAGCGACCGTATTTCTCAGATGAGAACGGGTTGTGTTATGTGCATGTGTTCCAGTGATCCCCTGCTCCTCTCTGTGCTGTGAGTGCAGCTATGATCAGTGCGTATGTCTGTAGCTTAACGAGAGCAGCGCTGAGCCACAGCCAGCAGACAGGAAGTCTGCATTCATTCAAAAGCCGGCAACTCGGCACCTTCCCGCAGGGTTATGTGGAGTTGTGTGGAGTTGGTTGTGTGTTTATTTGTGTTTTAGAACGTAACCGCTGGGAAACAATCCGAACATAACATTTTATTTCTCTGACTCGCTACTTTGTTCTCACTAACGCCGCTCTCTCTCTTCAGTCACTCTATAGCTCATAGTATAACGACAGCAAAATATTTAATCCCAAAAGTGCAACAATAGCAGATAAATGTCAATGTGTCTGAAGGATTTCCCTGTCAACAGAAACTATCTGGTCAGGAATGTGAGGCTATATTTAAGATATTTAAGATTTAAATAGGGTTATATTTGCAAGGTGATAATGGACAACAAACACAGGTGAACAAACAACATTTTAAAAAAGGGAATGGGATTTTAACAACATGTGGACACTGAAAACACACAGGTCCCAGACCCTGAGACTTGTAACAGAGAGTACAAGAGGTCCAAACTCAAACAGGCCACGTGCTTCAGCATGCTTTGTCATACATTGGGGATGGTTTTGGCAGTTTAATTACTCTGTGAAGGATTTCATTACGTTCCCTCTCTAGATTGCCTCCTCTCAAGTGAAAACAAAACCCCCTAATAATCACATCTCCAAGCTTTGGTAGCACATTGCTTCTTACAAACATCAATAAGAATGCAACAACAATGATTCATAGTATTAGTGAATACAAATTCAGTTCAAAGTCTAAGTGCTTGGGACAAAAGCTTGGCATAACATAAGGTCATCTCCAGAGAAGGCTACAGTCAAATATCAGTCCTTAACGTTGAGAATTTTGCACGTGTCAAAAATCCATAATTCACAAAATAAAGCAAAACAAAGCTCATTTCAAGATATTGAAACACGAAACACCTGCGATACCTTGCAGCAGGTATTTATAGACGGCTGCTCTTGTGGCAAAATAACGTTGCAGATATCTCTAATGTGTATCCTGTCTAGCTATTAAATGTTAAAATGGCTTGCCATAGGTATGTGTCTGCATGAGTGCTAATAATTCACTGCTGTCACTAATTATGTAAAGAGAGCCTGGTAAGGTTAAAGAGTTAAAAATCAAACCTGATCACTAGCAGCTGTAAGGAGTTTAACACTGCCAATGTGAAACCCTGTGGACAAAATCTGGCATTTAAGCCAGGTTAAATCTGTCCTATGTTATGAGTGAGCCTGTGAGCTGCAGCTCGTTTGATTTGATGGATGACGGACGATTCATTTCATCTGTCTTCACACGGAGTTACTCTGGTGACAAGATGGAGGAGCTGTGGCAGGTGAGGTATTATCTGACTTCCTATCTCTCTTCATGATCTGGTTTGCGTGCCCCTGCATTTGACTAGCTCTCCATCCAGGTTATTTTCAGAAGGGACAATAACAGCGTGTGTGTGGCTGTGCTGGGGCTTGCTAAATGCCTTCAGGAAGGATTAGCACAAGTCTTAAATCACCACAACAAGACACATGGCAGTGGACTTATGCTGGTGACCTAGAAATGATCCCAGCTGAGTCAAGAGTCATACATATCTGAACACACTGGGATGTCTGTGGTCTACTGAGCTAGTGAAAATACCACCAAACAACAGCTAAAACAAACTGAGGCCTGGACTACGAAGCGAGTTCAACATACGTAGGGTATCTTCTTGTTATCAGGCTTAACTAACCCTGACAAACAAGATCCCGCTAAGCGGTCCTGCGATGGTGGTTATCAACTCGGTAAGTCAACCCGGGGTTTCTTAGTTTGGCTATGAAAGCGTTCACATGGTGTTTGCAGCATCTGACCAATCACAAACATGGACAAGTCTACTGTCAGCAAACCGGCACATTTTACAAACCAAGAGCTAACTGTAATATTAGACAAATATGAAGAGGTTAAACACATAATCCAGACTAAAAGTAACACAGTTGATGCTGTCAAATTCAGGAAGGACAGCTGGCAAAAGAAAAATTACCGATTACCCTGTGTAAATTGACAAATTTATTAATTTAACGGAATACTCAAAAGTCAGATATAGTCGTCGTGATGGGGCAGTGATATTATAAAAAGCTTTCAGAGTATACTGGATGACTAGATTGCAATTACCACATTATGGCATTTGACAAAGTTGTGGCGTGTACGAGTATTTCAGCCTTCTTTCAGCTGCGTCCCCGTCTCCGGCGGTGTGAAACTGACTAGAGAGCAAGTAAAAAAATAAATGTAAAAACATAATTCAAAGCGGTGCGCACCCACAGCATACAGACAGCTGTCCTTCCTGCATTTGTCAGTTTAAACTGTGTTGATTTCAGCCTGGATTATTCATCTTTGTGTAATATTATCATACGATCTGCACACCGAGCTCTGATTGGTCAGTAGGCGGTGCTTTTATACCAGTTCATCTCTTATCTGGAACATAACCTGCTCCGGAGCCGGTTAGGTGTTCAGCATAAGTTACCATGGAAGTGAACTACCGTCGTAAGACGGGAAACCCTCAAGGGTTAACCCTGAAGTTACCTCGCTAACCACAAATCTTGCTTCGTAGTACAGGCCTCTGGTCTGACAAGTGTGGACAGACATGGTGTTAAATCAGAAAAATACGGAGTGGGATCCATTGTGTTCAAACTAATGTAGATTAATTAGGCCATTGTTAAACAGTCTCATCTGATACCCACCATGCAGGAATTTTCTTGCTAAGGTTTCAGTGGAAATGACACACAGACAGGACATAAGAACACACATGAAGGTGGGGAAAAAGTGTCACTGCTCTTACCTTTATCAGTGATGTACAAACAATAGCGCCAGCATTCACCATGGGGTTGTGGGGCTTATCTGCAAAACAACGAGAGCCCAGTTAGAGGATCAAAGTGTAAATACTCGGTCGTGTCTGAGAGCTCTGTATATAGACACATCAAACAAGGAGAAGCAAATACATGTAGAGCACACATTGACTCAAGATACTACAGATAAAAAATAAGCATATGCACAAAATAGCGGCAGAATGTCTTTAATGTATTGCTTTGTTTTGAAGAGTTGCGTGGTACGTAACCACGAGTTTATTTTCAGAAGACTGTAGGTTTTGGCACGGACAGAGCTTGGCAAGCTGACAAAGTATGTGTGGAAACTTGCCCTTACTCTACCTCTGCTATGCTGTGTCATAAGCTAAGCTGAGCTGAACTTTGTACCACACCTACACAACTGACTCTCAGAAGACGGTGGCTACAATGCCAATCCTGGTGGGAACAATGCACTTCAATTAAGGCTGTCAAAGTTAACACTCTAATAACGCGTTAATGCAAATTTGCTTTAACGCCACTAACTTCATTAATGCATTACACTGACACACTGACAGCTGTTGTTGCCTGTTGGCAACTTATTGCAGTTCTTATGGCCATGCAGGAGTATCGTGTTTCAAATGTAAATGGTAAATGGACTTGCATTTATATAGCGCTTTTCTAGTCTTCCAACGACTCAAAGCTCTTTTCACTACATGTCAGCAGTCACCCATTCACACACACATTCATACACTGATGGCAGAGGCTGCTATACAAGGTGCCAATTTTGCCTATCAGGATCTAATCTAAATACTCATTCATACACTGATGGCTATGCCTTCAGGAGCAATTTGGGGTCAAGTGTCTTGCTCAAGGATACATCGACATGTAGGAGCCGGGCTCAAACCACCGACCTTCCGATTGATGGACGACCTGCTCTACCCTCTAAGCCACAGCCGCCCAAATGAGTGTGGAGGTGGATGGTTGGCAGCACTGTGTCAAAAGTAAATCGACTACTGTTGAACCAAAGACATTTATTTTCATCTACAGAATATGTTTTTAATAGGGCTGCCCCCTCTTAGTTGATTAGTTCACTAAACGGTCGTTTTGGTCTTAGTCCTCGGTCATTTTTATGCTTTTTTCAGGCTGAATGACTTATTTCTAAGAAAGTTATGTGCACGTCTCTGGTAAACACAAGATGGTGCATTTGTGGAGAAACTCAGTTTCACAGATCTGTCGATGAAATCAACTCATGGATTAGTTGACAAAATCGTATGAGTGTTGCACCCTGGCCATGCTGCCTTGCTAAATTGCTGCGTCTCTCACGTGTGTGGTGTCCACGCCGACAGCGGCTTTCTACATACAGTTTGTCCTGGAACAGTCCTTTCATGATGGCTGTGTGGCTGATCTAACCTGATGACATGTGTGCCGAAATACACAACCCTAGTTTTTATTGTCAAAACTAGGATATAGTGAGTCTTGCTGTTGTCAGCTGGTTAACATCATGTGACTTCTGACATATTTGCCTACAGGAGAATTAAACCGTGGGAGTGAGCGCTCTCTTCCTCTTTACTTCTAGTAATGCTGGGCAGATCCAACGCCTAGATGAGAGGAAGCCTTCCAACCTCAGATCTCTAGAGTTTAAGTGCAAAACTTGCATTTCCTCACTGGTGTGTGATGCCCTTAAACAGCACAACAACCCCGTGGCTATCCTGGCAGGAGAGGCTAAATTCCCACGAACGATATGACGACAAGATGGCTGCAGTTTAAGTACCAGCCTGGGGATTTCCTCTGACAAAGAAACCACAACTTTCACTATGACAACTACAACAAATAATAATAGATATTATTCATCCCACTTACAGTATGCAACGTTCACAATTCATGTTTTGGGTAGCCACTCTTCAGCTCAGTTTAACCCAAACAAGTTTATTTTCAAAAGAAGTATTAAATGTAGAGCTGCAATGATTAATCGATTAGTTGTCAACTATTGAATTAATCGCCAATTGTTTTGATAATCGATTAATCAATTTGAGTATTTTTTAAGAAAAAAAAGTCAATTTTCTGATTCCAGCTTCTTAAATGTGACATTTTTCACTATTTTATAGACCAAACACGCGTTCTGCTCAACACTTTCAATACTGACACTATTATTCTGCAAAAATAGGAGACACTAACTTCCTAAACACAGTCAAAGCCCTCCGTAGGACACTCCGTAACATTCTGAGGAGGAACAATAGTGTGTACGGGCCGATAAGCTCACAGAACAAAATAATACACCATAAACATAGGTAAGGACGAGAAGAAAAAGGCTCACCATCTTCATCCAGGAAGAGCTTGTTAAAGCGCAGGCCACTGGGCTCCTTCCCAATGAAACTGTGCACATACTCTGTGCTGTGGTCGTGGACAGCGACGGCGTACTTCAGAGGCTTCACGCAGGACTGCAGACAGAAGGGGACCTTGGTGTCTCCTACTGTGTGTCTACAAAAGACAAGAAGATAGCAGCTGCAAAGTCAGTGATTAGAAACAACACAGAGTGAGAAACATGAACAGACTACAACATGAAAGAGATGTGAAAAAAGTAAATGCTTATATAAGATGCCAGTTCTAAGAATAATGTGGGTGTTCAGGGAAAACCATCAACTTCAGTGACAGAGCGGTTACGGCATGATAACACAATCACACAATCAGTTCGGTACCATGTTATCTTTATGACTTCCTCTCTTACACAAACATAGCAAATATATACACACCTTTGGAATTTTACAACTGCCTATCAGAGAACAAGCTGATCAAAACACCTGCTGACATCATTATACTACACTGTGAAATGACTCCCTGTGCTAGTTTTGTCTTTACTGGGAAATACAAGGGGAAACCCCAACACCTGTACATTTATAACGCAATGTCCTGCAATAAATCAAACCATAAAGTTTAATCAACGCTTCTTTGAAACATATATTGAGCATTGTAAGCTTCACAAAATGTGTTTATTACACTACATTTAATATGGAATTCAAGTGCTCTGAGAGAAAACTAGACTTCTGCACCTCCTCATGGCTCTGTTTTCAGGCTTTAAAAAATCTAGCCCGTGACGGGAGACTTTGACCAATCAGAGGTAATTTCAAAGAGAGAGCGTTCCTATTGGCTGTGCTCCAGCTGGTGGGCGGTGCTTAGTATTTCTTCAACTGATCTCAACATAGCTGCTGGGTCACAAACTTTGTTTACACTCGATTGACATGGAATCAGCTGCTTAGCGGTCAAACGTTTGGGTAATATTAATGACCTTGTTATAACGTTAACATTACTAAACGTTACCTTTGAGCTAAGTTAGCATAGATAACATTAAACATTAAAACAATGTCTGTTTAGCCAACAAATCAATGCTGTTGAGCTAGCAATCAGCAATAACTTTGACTTAGATCTCAGCTGGTCCGTTGCTTGGTAGCTAACTGTAAAGTTATCTAGTTCACTAACTTTTTGTAGTTTTAGTTGACCCATGAGTAAAAAAATAAATCCCTAATCTATTTTGTACTGACGTGTGGAAAGTGATGCCAGCCTCCCTGGTCTCTTTGGTCCTTTTGGTGAAGCAATAAGGTGCTGAACAGCTGACAACCAGTTGCTGCCAATAGGTGGCAATTGTAAACAACACCTAGGTAAGATGGTGGATGATTATCCCATTAGTTATTATGAAGTAATGTCGCACCTACTGTTTTATATCTATGACTGACACCACTGGATGCCATCGTAATTATAATATTATACAGGCACGCAAACAGCACAGAGCTGCCATTATAATGTTAACTGAGAAACATCACACAAACACTTAAAAACATCACAGTATCCCTTTTAATACTTGGTCCTGTTCATGACTCGTGTCTCACCTCTGTCCGTCAACTGTGCACAGGGAGACGGCCCACAGGTCAGGGCTGAATTTGGCCAGCTGAGGAATATAGTCTGCAACCTGAAAGAGAGGAAAGGCAGCTGAAAGAGTGTCGGCGCAGCAGCGGTTCACCTTACACCGCTGACGTCTGCTGAGGCTCAGGTTTCAGTGGAAAGCTAACACCGCTGGCACTACACGACAACTGAAAGGTCAGATCCTCATCCGTTGACCAGAGAGGACAAAATCCACCCTCAGACACTTTAGTGCTTTATTTACTTAGTACTGTATATGTCCTTCCACTACCACTATTACAGCAAGTCATTTCTCGCATTTTCCACGATGCCTTTCGACAACCCCAAGAGATGTGTTTCTTTGCTTCAGTACATCCACACTAAGGCGTGGCTCAGCCCAGTGTATCACCTGCAGCATCACTTTCGCTTCGAATCGCTTTGTCCGCTTGCTGTTTCGCCTCGCTATATTTGCGGGTTTTTTTCCGGAGCTGTGTCCGCCATTTTCTTAGCTTACTTTTGGATATGTACTTGACCTGCATGGGAGCTACACACCCAGTGCCCAAAGGCTGACGCCCAAAAAACATCCCGAACACAGCAAAGAAGAAAATAAGAAAATAGAGGCAGAGGGCAGGGTGGAAACAAGTGGACATAGTCACTGTGACGTCACCCATTGGTTTGTGGACTGCGGTTTTGAAGCCTCGAGTTCGTAATTTTAGCCGTTGCCATCTTGTTTTTTTGCAACCAGAAATGACACGAGAGGGTGGAGCCAAGTACAACCCAATGCTAAATGAGACATTTTTAGGCGACCAAAATGGTTATAATTAACTTTCATGAACTGAAAACACACTGTGAAAGGGTTAAAGTTCTACGCCGAAAACACGGACAACTCCCAGACCGGACAACGCCGTGGTAGCAACCTGTCAATCACAAGGTAGCCCCGTCCTAAAGCATCCCCTGCTTCATGGTTTATTTTACTCTAAATGGGACCATAATTTACTAAATGAACATCATGCTGTAGGGCTGCACGGTGGTGCAGTGGTTAGCACTGGCGCCTCACAGCTAGAGGGTTGCAGGTTCGAATCCGGCTTGGGGCCCTTCTGTGTGGAGTTTGCATGTTCTCCCCGTGTTAGCGTGGGTTTTCTCCGGGTACTCCGGTTTCCTCCCACAGTCCAAAGACATGCAGGTTAGGTTAATTGTTGACTCTAAATTGCCCATAGGTGTGAATGTGAGCGTGAATGGTTGTCTGTCTCTATGTGTCAGCCCTGCGATGGACTGGCGACCTGTCCAGGGTGTACCCCGCCTTCGCCCAATGTCGGCTGGGATTGGCTCCAGCCCCCCCGCGACCCCTAACGGGATAAGCGGTTGCAGATGAGAGAGAGAGAGACATCATGCTGTATTGAAGAAGACTTGAAACTAGCGAATGAGACTATAAACTCATGTTTACAATGATTACTGAGATAATAAATCAATCGCGGCAGACGCATAAATTATAACATTAACGATGGCTGCATTCCATTAATTGTACGAGTAAGCCAAGTAACAGAGTGAGCATGTCCTGGAACTGGCTCACCTAAATGGAACACAGCCATCATTAATGAAAGTTATTAATTCTACCTGTGTTTTTCCTTCTTTGACGAGTCAAAATGTCTGCCGTGAAAAGGGCCTCTTCTTCTGCGAACACAAACCCTTCCGTTGGCTTCAGGAGCATGACCACTATGTACTGCCTCCACTACACGTGGAGTCACCAGATGCTTTTCTGGGAATCATCACCATGATTTCTCTTGTCTCACAATTTTGCTGCTCTCCGTTTTTTAAATGTCTCAGCATTCTGTAGCTAGAACCTAAAATAACTTGACACAACACACAGAAACCTGCTGCCCAAGACAATCCTGCACCAATGTGTGAAAGTGGCAGCTAGCTCCCAGCTACTGGGAGCACCACTATTTTTTATGTTCTGGGGTGGATTTTTCCTTCAGGCGTAAGATGGCAGTGTGCCAATACAGTGGTTTTCAATCAGATCCGAGTGCTGCTGGATGTGCAATCAAGGACTGATGTACACCTTCGATACCAGCTGAATGCAGACTGAAACCAGGCTGTTAGAACACACTGATGGTGATGAATCTGTATGGGCTGAATCAATAATGATGATGCACTGTGAGAAACAAACAAAAAAAAAGAGTCATGGATCTAAGGACACACCTGTCCTCCAGAGAGGTTTTTGGCACTCTCATACAGCTCATCAATATGGGAGGTGAAGGACTGGAAGTCTGGGATGACGAACTTCTTGCGGAAGGCCTGAGTGAGCAGGACAATGTTGCTCTGGACACACCTGATGAATAAACCACAGATAGCATGCTAAAACACTGCGACTGCATGCAACTGGAGGAAAAGTTTGTCAACCAAGTCTGCAACCCTGAAGTGTGACAAACTTCTGTGAATGTTAATAAAAAGTGGCTGATGAAGAGGCTTCATCATAACATATTGACCGGCTGATTTTTTATCCATATGGCGTGATCCAACAAACTGCCCTCATAGTGAAACTAAATAGCTTAACATCCTATAGATAAAAATCTATTGACTTTTACTTTCATTATGAAGAGAAACATGAGGTTGGGTTTTTTCCACTGAGGGCAATCTGGAGTTTTCTTTGACCAAATATTTAGTAGCTACTGAAAAAACCCACATCTAAGGGAATTTTGCTATTCTATTGACATCCAGTTGTAGTGGTTGTCTCTTTTTTCCCACCAAGACTCCAATATGACATAAACCAAGTACATCTTTCTGTAAGAGTTAGAGGGGTGAAGAGAGCTAGGACCATACAAAGTGGAGTTAGTGGCGTACAGTAACTCTCTGTTATTATGACAGAAAGCACTTCATGTCCTGTTTGTGCAGATACATTACATTACAGTATTAGAAACATTGGTATCTAACATATAATTCAATGATCTTGTTGAAAATATATAATAACAAACCACCAATAATGGCAGTGCTGCATAACCTTACATCACATCTCCTGATGTAATTCTTACTGCGTTAGTAGAAGGATCTCATGCATAGCATCTCATTTTATTGCAATGGAAGTGCGCAACTCAAACAAAACAGAACTGCTGCCTAAATGCTTTTTGATGGATACATTTTTGCAAGATGCAAATTGAAACAATTAGGCATGTTTGAATTTGCTCATTAGAAAACATGGGTCATCAAAATGTATAAAAAGCTTTTTGAGGCTGAAGAGAGTAAAAGCTTCTTGATTAAAAATAAAAAGTGCCACTATGGTGGGTGTACATGATGGCGATAAAACACCCAGACACGACAAGACACGACGCGCCTTACTTCTTGAATAGGTGCCTGTCCAGCGTAACGCCATCTGAAGTGTTCCGTAGAGTTTCTTTGAGGGTGTCCATGCATTCCTTCAGTCTGGGATCTCCTGTGCGAAGCCCAGTGGCTTTGAGTGCCTAAAATAGAGCATTTAGAAACACCTCTGAATAGAAACAATGTAAAGGAAACAATCCAAAGTGAAGAGACAACTTGGGTGTTAATGCACTCGTGAATGCTGTGACATTAGCAGGGCTGTCAAAATTGACGTATGAGTATTTGTTCTAAAAAAAACATATGGGTTCGAACTATTAAAATATCTATTTACCCCACCCCTTAGCTAAATAAAAGACAAACATCGGCCAAAAGAAACAACCGGCGATGTACTCAGCCAATCGTCTATAGCCGATATATTCGTCCAACACCTAAATAAGGTGGCAGCTGGCTGGAGGGAGATCGCCTGAAAGTCTTTTCCAGTAAATATCACATTATAAAACGCGTGTTTTCTGTTTAAAAAGTACATGTTATCAGACAGCCAGTGACAGCCAGTACTACTCAGCCATCTTTTTAAGTGGTTCTGTCTCCAGTCTGATCTTCAGTGCACAGCTGATAGGTAGCCTACATGGTTTGTTTACATGACGTAACGTAACGCTTGCTGTTACGACACGGTGCCTCTCTCTCTGCGGCCGAGTTCTCTGCCATCATTATGGTTGTTATTGAATTATTAACGTTTCATTTTATTTTCAGTTAATGAAAGTGACGTTGTGTGACTCCCGTCATGCGGTGCATTCAGTGCGCACGAGGCAGGGAGCCGTGGTAGTGCTGCTTTTTTTTCACAATCGAATATTAAATTTCACATTCAAATATCTTTTTTTTTTTACTATTCGAACATGTATTTGAATTTAGAATACTCGTTGACAGCCCTAGCACCGACCATCACGCTGACCTGAATGTGAAGGACTTACTGTGAGAAATTTATGAGCAGGAATCGTCTCTTGACCTTCTGCGACCGTGTAGAAGAGCAAGTCCTCCAAACTGGGGAGAATGCCAGCATTTCTTCTCCTAGGGTGGGAAGTGGTGGATAGACACAAACACACACATGTATAAGACAAGAGGACTTGAAGTAATGTGAAAGTACTCAAAATACACAAAACAGTGCGGGGGTCAACTCTGGAATGAGCAGCAATGCAAAGAAAAAAAACATACATACAATTGTTGTTCTGCAACTTTAAGTAAATACAGTTCCACTGCGGTGAAGGCATGGTTGATATGCAACAGCATTGCACTTTAGCACGAGCTTAAATAAAGCCTATTTCCACCTGTCTTGACAGTGCAAACACAGAGCTTATCTGTGGCTGTTGATACAGTCTTATCACATTAGTGAGGGATTCGAGCGACTACACTGGAAATGAGCTATCCAAGTGTAAGCATTAGCCACAGAGGCGAGTGTGTCTGTTTGATCAACATAGTGAGCAGGACAACATTACTGAATGCTTCCTGTTGCCAGAGCTCCCTGATGGGTAACACTATGTTCTAAAGCTGGAAATAAGGAGATAACGACAATGCCGAAACTGGACTGGCACAAAAATGGGCTAATTTAGTAGAGAGGGCCTGATACCGATAGGAGTTATGTAATATTGATTATAGGAAATACCAAGTCCCAAACTGATTTATATCTTCCTCTGTGATACAGCTGCACAATAGAGTGCTGCAGGGATGACGTGTTTTTGTTGACCAACCAGGAAGTTAGCATCGCTCTGGTTCCCTTGACAAAAAGCCAATGGGATTTTTCCTTGGGTTTTGGATTATTGCAGAAAATAAACTCTGTGGCAAACAAATGTTTCTGATTCTTACACATTTTGTTCAGCAAGATAATCTTCATAAATGAACACCACTTTTATGATTTTTGAAGCATGAATGCAATTGCCAGAAGTCAAAAGCTAACGTTAGGCTATAAACGAACTAGTATACACAACGAGGCTGTAAAGGCGGACGAGTTGGTGTGATGACGTTTAGTAGTCTCATTTAGCCACTTGTTAGCAACAGCCTTTTTTAAGACATGTAAAAGCTTCAAAATTCACGAGGGTGGTATTTATTGATGTATTTTATGTCGTAGAACAAAACATTGAAATCTCTTCTGTTTGTAACCACAGACCTTATTTCAGGCATCTAACTAAAAACCCTTTAAAAAAACCCATTGAGTCCCAGACGAGGGAACCGGAAGTGGTAAAATGCTAACTCATTTCCAGGTTTTAGGACTCATTCCTGTAGCACTCTATGTAAGACAGGCCCACATTAAAGCTGTCGTTAGGATACAGTACGCATGGTGGCTTAAAAGCTCTGCAATGAGAAAATGCAGCCTGCTTCACAGCTTTCCTTTACTGGTTTCCAATAATAGTTTTCCAGTGCTCTGTAGTGTTTTTGCATAATGTCCACTGGGAGAGGAGTGTCAGTGTAGATCTTTTGCAGCAGGGAGGTTTGGACCTGATATGGACTGCATGCTCAGCTTCAGCCTGAGTTCATTTTGGCAGCTATTTTAGATTTAGTTTTAGTCTTTAGACGAATATGATTATTAGTTTTAGTCACAATTTAGTAATTTTTATCCTTCATAGTTTTAGTCGACAACAACTCAATCCATTTTAGTCCAGTTTTAGTTGCCAAAAAGGCATTACATTTCATACTTTTAGTCAAAATGTTTTCTCCCTTCATTTCAGCTATTTTTAAATTTAGACTTAGTCCTGTGTCAAATGTCCTTTTTTGGTCATCAAATGTCACAGAAATGGAGGCACAGCAACCGCTCCCTTACGAAAAGCACCTGTTTACTGGACACACACCATCAGTGAGGGTATAACTAATTATAATGGAAACTTGGCTTCTATATATTTGTTCATGCCACTACATGGTTCACTCGCTCACAACACTGTGTGTTGGGAAACGCAGCTCACCTGCAAAGCAATAATAATAAAAGGGCAGAAATAAGCATCACCCATTCGTTTAGGAAATCCTTCCAATCTAGACAATAGTTGACACCAAATACCACCAGTGCAGTTTGGTACTTGGTGCTGGTGCTGTATCTCTACTATTTTGATTACACAAACATACCTCCCCACTACTACGTGTCAACTGACACGTAGGTTTGGCGATAGAGTCTGGAGCGGTGTTAGACCGGGGCCTAAATTCCAGGAATTCTCTCGTCTTTAGCCGTGCCCAGCCCTCTGTGGCTCTTGGATTAATAAAGCCAACACTGTGGCCTGTTCACACGCTGGTCATGACACAGCAGCGTGGTCTGCAGTGGGGCAAACTCAGCTCAGTACACAATCAGTATTCAAAATTTGGTTGTCAAATCAAAGTCCTTTTTCTCTCGATAACTAGCAGTAACGCTTCAGTTTACGCTGGATGGATCCCGTATGGTCTGTTGTCCCACTCCAACATCCTGTTTCTAAAGATCATGCATCCCGTTAAAGAAGTCAGACACACATGCCGTTCAATGCAACCTGTAACGTTAAAGCTAATTTCCATGAAAAGCACAACTTGTCCTCACAAATACCCTATTAAACTGAAGCTTTATAGATAAGATGCTTCTGATCTAACACTGACTGAGCAGCTGTGCTGTCACATTGGCCACATCATCATTTGAAATTCCAGGATTCAGTCTGGACCACCTCCTCCCTGCCTCCACTTCTTCTCCTTTTGCCACATCCTCTGCTCTCCACAGAGTAAACACTCCACATACAGCCAAGGTAACTGCGCCTGAACATGTGCAAACAAACCAAGATCGACTAAAATGCTGTCTGTCAGGCATGCCTAATTCAAAGGGAGTGTTATTGACCTGACACCTGTCACTACAGCAGCCCTTCCACACTGCAGTCGACAGGTGCACCGCATGATCACAAGGCAAACTAGTGTGCGAGGATGACACACTTGATAGTGACATGTTTACGGGTAAGTTGAATTAAGGATAGAATGATAGATGAATGAAGCATCCATCATAATTTAGACAACCTACGCAACCACATTTAAAGTGTGTTTGCTGTTGCAAGTGAGACTGAGAAATGATTGGAGGTTGTGAAAAGCTCATTAACCACCAACACCCTCTTTAGCAGGGCAAGAGTGTTTGTGTTTCTAGACAAATGCACTTCCTGCTTTGAGAGCCTGAGTGGCAGCACTTTGTGCAGCAACTGCAGAAAATATGAGGGCAAATTAGGAAGTATTTGGGCAATTAAAGGGGCACTTCACCAATTTCACACATCAGGATCAATTCATTAGTCATGTGGCGTCCTCTTCAGCCTGTGAAAACAGTTGTACGGTGCCTTCTGTGGCTCTGGAGGAGCTTTGTTGATGCTTGGGCTTAGACTAGAACGAGACACGGACACTGAATATCTTCCTTGAGAACTTCACATCACAGCAATATTTGACAAGGGTACCGTCAATGTCACTTGGTAATAGGGCTGCTCGATTATGGCAAAAATCATAATCACGGACAGTTTACTGCAACAATCGGGCGGAATTAACATGTGCCACATATCCATATCACATACTCTTGTGGATGGTGTGTTTTGATATTTTCGGTTGTCACCAGCCGACATGAACTGAACAAATGACCAAACAAATCAGAGTTTGTTTAAACTGCACAAACAAATCGGGTGTGAATACAACCTAAAACAAGTTTTTCTGCATTGGTACATTTGAACCTTCCTCTTCACAGGCAGATGGCTGCTTTGTGTCTATAGATAAGTGAGTAAACACGAGCTGCATTGTTCACATACTTGCCTGAGGAAAACCTGCATCAACTAGGCAGCAGATACAGTAATAGCTGATGATCAACATCAGCCGGTCCTTCGATTCATGGAGGGACCTTTGTTTGGTTTTGGGTATCAAAACGCACCCCGAGCTGCAAAATGTATTTTAGACACCTAAAAGAAAGACCCACCTAAAAAAAAAATCAACATCAGTTTTAATGTATGCTATATTTAGAATATTTTCACTGCTTTACCTTGCTGTCAGACAGCCCTTTCCGACGGGGAACTGAAGCTGTTGAATCCATCTATGCTTTCGCCAAATGCCACCAGACTCCATTGAAAGAAACAGTAATTTTACCCCTCAGAACACAGGGGTTGCTGGTCTACCGCTGCCTTGATCGGTTAATTTGTTTGTGTTATAGTGTGTCTTCGGTGACTCCGAACTCACAAAAATCACACAATAACACAAACAAACTAACCGATCGGGTCAGCGGTAGACCAGCAACCCCCGTGTTCTGCGAGGTAAAATTACTGTTTCTTGTACAGGTTTTTTCCAATGAAGTCTGGTCGCTTTGGCGAGGGCATAGATAATGGCTTCAGTTCCCCATCGGAAACATATAGTGTATAGCTGTCTCACGGCGAGATAAAGCTGTGAAAATACTCTAAATATAGTGTACACTCTATACACAAAACTGAGATCATTTTTTTAGGTGTCTTAAGTACAGCAGTACATTGCTTTGGTTCTGTGCGGTAACTCCTGTCTGTTTCTCCAAACTGGGGGCGTGATGACCGCCATCTACTGTAAGTAATATACTGACTATGGAGAAGTTACTCATACCACCCCACCTTAAAACACCAAACTATCCCTTTAAATGCATGTTTTCTGGACACAAAGAATCATAATAGTACATACAAAAGCTGCTTCGGAGACCCAAGAAATGCTAAGATTACCATAGATTACAAGATGTGTAAGGGAGACTGGCATGGACTCAAGGTTCGAGATGCCGACAAGAGGCTGCAAAAAGCTGGCTGTAACATTCAATTATCTGGCCGGAGAGTGTGAGGAAATGCTTAACAGGGTTACATCAGTGACTTAACACACTTCACTAAGCAGTGAGTTAGAGCTTAACACTAAGTGTGTCTTTCAATTTCTGTTTCTGTCATGTGTATTGCAACAGTCATTCGTCTGTTCTATTATTGATATTTTAATCTTATCCACCTCCACCCACTAAAGCTGTAACTGATCCCATAAATAGCTCAACACGTCTGTGAGGCCTTAATATGGCAAAATATAGCACTGCATTTTCCAGTTATACCAGCACTACTAGCTTAACGCTCAGTCTATAGCTTGATAACTAAACCCTTCAGTGTCAAAAAATGTAAACATTTTGCTCAATCTCAAAATAAAGGAATCACAGTAGAGATGAGATTGCCTGAAATGTGAGTGAGTCACAAACCACATTTCCTTCGAAGGGTTATCTTGTGAGTCATCATCACTTCAGTAATCTGTCCACGACATTCCCGTCACGTGGAACAACACTTTTTTTTGTGCTGCTGACCCATAAAATATGAATCACAGGACTGATCTCAAATACTGAGAACAGTAAGTTTCCGAGGACGTGTCGTCCTGCAGCACCTGAACATGAGCACGCATATTCAGACGCTCCACTTCAGGCTCTGCTGCAGATTTCGACATACCTCAAGCACAATGCAATGACTCAGGGGACATGTGATGGCAGGATTGTCAAACAGAATCAGCATTCCTAGTCATATTTGCATATACAGACTCATGTTTTACTGCAAGACCTTAATAATCTGTAACCTGACACCTAGGCCCCCGGGCACAACCTTTCAAGAAAGTATTTTTGGTGCTGGGTTCTTCCTGGTGTTTCCACTGTATTTTAATGGTATTGAGCTCACTCTGAGCTCCTCAAACTCAATATATTGTTGTCCTGGTCAATGCATATGCAGTATGCATCTTTTTTGTAATGTGACAACACATCTGCTTGACCACTCACAATTGGCACAACTGCAGGCAAACAATTCAAACCAATATCAATTCCTGAGAAAATGAGCAATTACTAGTTCCAGGAGCCCCTCCTCAAAGTCTGAACAGTGGAATAACCCATTGTGGGACATTTCACTGTGGTTCTTCAGTGGAAAAGAGTTGGGCTGTTAGAGACTGGAAAGCTACTGACCAAGGGAGTGTCAGTGAAAGCAGACCCGGGAGCACAGCACGTACATTGGCAGAGCAAATCCAGCACCCAAGTCCATATCTTAGTGATGATACCGCCCTTATGTAGCCTCATTTCCAGGTCAGGAAATATCCCAGGATTTTTTTTTTGGGCTACCCTGAGCTGCCTCATAAAAACTGCTTTGCTTCAAATGGAAACACATGAACTGCAGTCAATGTACAGACAGCCAGCTGGTTACTGGGATTACAACTTGAAATATGAAATGGATTAGTATTTTCCAGTCATTTCATGTACAACATAAGGAATATTGAAATATGGGGCAATTTGAAATGCCAACAAAACAGAACTGGATCTAAAGTTTCGCTATAAACCTGAATCAAGAGTTTTCCTAATGACGTTGATTTCACTCATCTGGACAGTTGACTTGAAAATCAGTACTATAGGCTTTGTGCTGCAAACATGCTTTACAGTAATGTCATGGGACAGGAGGTTGCACCTCACTCTTACAGGGATCGTTCTGATGTTATGAAGTGTGGTTGTATGATCCATAGTCAGTGTGATATCTAGATGGCGGTTGGCACGCCCCTAGTTTGGAGAAACAGACAAGAGTAGCAGCACGGAAGCAGCAGCAAAACATATTTTAATCAACTAAAAGAAAGGCTCACCTAAAAAAAAAAAAAAAAAATCAATATCCGCTTAAGTCAACACTTTACTTAGAATATTTCCACCTCTTTTCCTTGCCATCAGACATCCCTTTCTAACGGAAAACTGAACAGAAAGTGAAACCCTTCTGTACTGCTATTGTCCCTTTAAACTGTACTGTAAATATCATCACAACTTAGTGGGAAAAACTCCATAAATCTTGACTTATTGTATTTCTCATTGAGATTGACTATCACTTCAAATCTGTCAATATGGTAAAAGTCCTTGAAATTTGTAAAATATATATTCTGAAAGGTGTTGCTGGCAATATGTGTCATTGCACATTCCTTAGAAATTGCTTTGAGCTTAATTAGTTTATCTTCAACCTTGTACGTGTGTGTTATTCTGTAATTACAAATGATAAATGCAACTGGGACTGACATTACTGATAAATAGTGAGACATAACACTGCAAAAGACTAGGACAAATAGTACAATTTGGATGGAGCACAGGAGCAGTCATAGCAAGACGTGGCAGTGCTTCTCCAGACATTATAAGAATGACAAATATGTCAGGGAATGATAAGAAGAGCAAATGTGCACAAATGGTTTACAGACAATTTAATAGGAAAACTACTACTACAACTACTACTACTGTGGATGAACTTGTATATAATCATTACATTTGTATTATTATATTTTCTATGTGTTACTGTGACATGAAGCAGTTGAAGCCACACACACAGACTAAAACGAGGTTGTCTTTCTATATCAGCCTACAGCTGTACGGGACAAAAATCAGGTATTGTCAGTAAGGCTGGTCTGGAGCAGCCCTCCAGCTGTGTGACCCAAAACACCTCACTATGAGTCAGAGGTCACAGTAGAAACTACAAGAAGCCACAAAACCAGCCAGACAGCAATTATTATTATTAAAAACAACCAACAAAGTGAAAAAAAAAAACCTTAGAGGTTTGGATCCTTTAAGTGGCATTTTTGAGGTTTGAAATTCAAGGTATTTCTTCTATTCTGATGGTGTTTTAATGCTCCACTTCATCTCTGACTCTACTATACTTATTGTCAGTAACGTCAGTCTGGAGCAGCCCTCCAGATGTGTGACACAGGACACCTCACTGTATAATAAGAGAGTGGGAGGTCACAGTAGAAACTTCCAGAAGCCACAAAACCAGCCAGACAGCAATTATTATTATTAAAAACAACCAACAGTGAAAAAAAAAAACCCTTAGAGGTTTCGTTCCTTTAAATGACATTTCTTGTCCCTAAGAAGCAAAATCCCTGGGACTTTTTTCTACTACAGTTGGTATGCTAAATAAAATAATATCTCAGGGTCTGACTCTGGAAATCAAAACTGCTCTATACAAAAAATAAATAAATGGCATTTCTGAGGCCATAGTTTGAAATTCCAGGTCTTTCTTCTATTCTGATGGTGTTTTAATGCTCCACTTCTTCATCTCTGCCTCTGTAACAGGGTCACTGCACCATGCTGCGTGTTATCTCTGACACAGGAACAGATAGCTACAACCTATAACGTTTAAAGCTACATACAAGCCGGTCAAGGCCAAATGAAATCCTAATTAACTTTGGGTTAAGTTGCCATGCCGGTATGTGAAGTATTTATATAGCTACTTACTACACAAAGCTATCAGAGACTGCAGCTGGTATTCAAGTCACACACACATGGTGCGATAGCTACTATAAGGCCATGGCAGTTAGCTATAGCTATATAGTCTTATATATATAAACACACGTGTGTTCTGAGTGAGGGTATGTTGATAATAAACATCTGTATGTTGTGTTAAGATGTTAGCTAAGTTAGTAACCTCTTGAGCGCTATTTAATGCGGTATTAACACTGCATTTGTAACGGTGGACGGATAGTGTACATCCGCTTGCGCCTGTATGCGTCATGACTCGCCGCATCATCATCACACCGCGGTGTCAGACAGTTTGTTCCGCGGAGGAAGATGAACTTGAAACATACTTGTCAACGGCTGCTTCGCCGCTGCTGCCGCCGTCCTTCTTCAGCTGTTCGTCCAGCTCCACCGCGCCTTCAGTCTTCGTGCAGTACGAGCGGAATGGCGCGGCAGAGGGCGCGGTGCGGCGGTGCGGAGCGGCATGGATCCGGACCTTGAGTTGAGTAGAGCCCGCCGCTCTAGCGTCAAGGGAGGCGGCGCCGAAGCAGCAGCGGTGGCGGGTCGGTAACCAGGTCTTCTGTCTACAGCCGGACGACAAGGGACGCTTGAGGGTGGCTTCAAACAACTCCTTCAGCACTGTGGAGAACCTCAAATGTAACATCTCAATCCTGGCAGGCAGTTAGAGAGAAAGTCGTGGTTCCTAATATATATATATATATATATATATATATATATATTTTGTAAGCAGCTAAAACGGTTGCTACGTCTCCGACCACGTTGAGTGTCTGAGGGGCGATGACTCAGAGACACCTACTGCCACAGATACATAGAGGCGCACGGTCACGCCCCCAAGGCTCCTATTGGTGGAGGTGAAATGACGTCAGAGTCTACACATAATTAATGAGGCTCTCAAGGTTGCTGTTGGAGCGTCTTTGTGTCAATCATTTCTTGTAGTGTTTTTGACAGTAGGGTGATTGTAGCAAATATTTTCCAGCCTCTGTATATAAACGTCACGGATATGGCCTATTAATGACAGTGCTTTTACAAAATATATTCAGTAATTTTATATCCCGTTGGATATAATGAGATACTGTGTCGGCTATTTATTTCATTTCAAAATGTATTTCGAACATGTAGAATACAAAAAAAATCAAATAAAAATAAAGAAAAAGAATGATCATACCAACAAGTGGACAGTCAGAAACAAGTAGTATTTACATACAATGAAAAGCGCAAGAAAAATAAATTGTCAACACTTGATGCCTTGATTTACATATTCGAAAAGGAGTGAGAAGAAGTATAAACTTATTTAATCCCACCCCTTCTCCATAAATCAAAATTATTAATTATTAACCAGCTTCTTTATTGAGCCATACATATACTCTAATTATTTTTTTCTAAATTTACTATAATTATTATTATTTATAATTATTCTAACTATAATTATTACCTTTAATCTGCGTCATACAAAAATATAAATGAATTACTGATATAATTATCCTTATTAAAATATAAATGTGTTAACAATCCAGAATACCAATTCATTACTTATAATATAACTTAATCACAATACCAATTCATTACTTAAATTATTATTCTAACAGTAATATGTCAGTTACATCCTCAGGGGGTAAATTGAAATTATTTTCTTAAAAAAAATAATACATGCTGCTGCCACAACCTTTGCTATACATTGATTTACAGGCTTGTTTGTTAAAATGACTTATTTTCTGTAATACCTACCACCTTTTTTTGCTCTGTTTAAATTGACAGTATACAATACTGGAGATCAGTCCATTTCATCTCGTCACACCATAGTGTTGTTAAAAGTGCCATCACTAATGCCAGTACCAATGCTGGAACTACTATAGGCACTTGCTGTTATATTTATTTAATTTTCCATGTGTCTTTTGTTACATGTAGGCCTACTTCTATAATTTCCACCCCCTGGCATTATGTTGTACTGTTACTTCATACAATTATAAATGAGGTTATGTGGGGTAAAAGAAAAAGAAAAGGAAAAACAGGCATACAGCAGTATAAACTGGAAAAGCTGCTCTTAGTTTTATAGCCTGCTATTATGCATATGTGATGGCAATTACATTTATGACTTACGATGCAGAAGTATTTTTCAGTTGTAGTTTTACAGCAGTTACATGTATTTATTGTATGTATAACGCCACTTACAGCTTTTTTTTTTTTTTTAAATTGGAAGAACATTTCAAGGCATATAAATTACAGAGCAAATGAGTAGTCTTCTAATTTTCATCCATTTTTCCCTCCCACCCCTGACAATAAACGAAGTAACCAATATAGCATAACATTAAATGTGATAAGACTTAAGGCAGTAATGACAGCAAATTAGAAACACACTAGACACATGACACATAAAATAATAAAACACATACAATATTTACATATACAAAAAAAGATAATTTACAGCACTTACAGCTTTTAATTCATTCTATATATACTTTACAGTAAGCTACAGTTGCTGGGAATAATATTGATGATTTATGTTTAATAGTTATTTTTGCCCTTAGTTCAGTCTGTCAGGCATCAAGCCCCAGAAAACTTCTCTAGTCCATCCATGGGTCCAATCGAGTCCAATGAGCGATCGCTAAAGGAGGGCCAGGGCCATGGTTTGGGCCACTTACAGTGAAGGAGGCGGGATTTAACAAACCAGAAGCCAAAATCCCTGACAGTCGGAGTTCAGGGCGTTAAAGCCCCCTGTTGCGCTTCTGCTCTCCACCCACGTCCTCCTCCTCTGCTGTGTTTAAACGTCACTTTCAGAAGTTGCCACGAATACACAGCGGCATGATGTGGAGGTTACTAGGCTGCACACTGTTCCTCTTTGTGTCCTCACAGCTCAGTTTATGGAGCGTTTGGGCTACAGCAGCTGAGCTGGATGGAGAGGTCCAGATAGAGGTTGTGTTCAAGCCCGAGCAGTGCTCTCCAAAGAGTAAGAGAGGAGATCTGATGAACGTCCACTACGATGGCTTCCTCCTCAAAGATGGTTCTCAGTTCTACTGCAGGTAGGTGGTCCGAGGAAAAACTTAGCTACAGTTGATAGATATGATCTTTACAAGCCTATTTGATGCTTTGAAAGTCCACATGCACTTTTTCAGGTACTTAATTATTGTTTTATTATTATTATTATTATTATGTAGCTTTCAATTGTCTGCAGGGAGTGATGGGTGATCACTACAGGTTTCACATTGCATGCTCTAAGGTCTCCTTTATGTGTGTTGTAAAATTGTATTTCAGTGTGACATGAATAAAGTTTATTATTAAATGGGTAGGGAAACTTAATACTGTGAATTGTAGTTAATCCTGCTGTTAGGCCTTCAGCAGTCTTCACCTGGATCCATGGAGAGTTAAAGCAGCAGTGGGTAAAATTGGAGCAAATATGATTTAAAAAAGTTATTTTTTATAAAACAGTCACTATATTCTGACAGTAGTGCATGAGACAGGTAATCTGAAAAAAAATCATATGCCTCTGTGTCCTACGTGTCCTCTGCGTGCTCCTAATGGCATCTGCAAGATTTCACAGACTGGAGGAAAACAACCAATCAGAGCTGAGCTGGAGCCTTGTTGTCTCTGAGCAGCTTTCAATTACTCACAAACTCTGATTAAACGGTCAAACTAGGCAGCGCTGATCAAATATGGATCAATATTCTGTTACTGTAATGCCCATTTATCTCCTCAAACTGTTTAGATGTAAAATGAGAAAGTTTGTGACCCGGTAGCCATGTTAAGATCAGTTGAGGAAATACCAAGCCCCGCCCACCAGCCGGAGCAAACGTTCTCCTTTTACAGCTAAACAGAACACTAAAAGATGTTTTTGAGAACATTTGAGGGCATTACAGTAACAGAATATTGATTAATATTTGATCACCTCTGCCCAGTTTGACCGTTTGACCAGAGTTTGCGAGTGATTGACAGCTGCCTCCGTTGAATGAACAGCCAATAGGAACGTTCTCTCTCTGAAATGACCTGTGATTGGTTAATGTTTCCCATCACTGGTTAGATTATTTAAAGCCTGAAAACAGAGCCATGAGGAGGTGCAGAAGTCTAGTTTTCTCTCAGAACACTTAAATTACAATATGCTGAAAGGTTAATATGGAATTTTTGCCCAATGATGCCAAAAACATTCTGCCAACTGCAGGTTTAAGGGACTGTACGAAAGTTATTTGGGTAGGGTGGGGGTCTGAATCTTATATTTCATTTTATAAAAAAGCACGACCCTCTACGAAAACCAACCCCCCACCCCCACTGTCCCTAATGAAAGTGAAAATCTGTTCATATGTGCTCAGATGTGCCCTGCAAATACTATTGATGTGAAGGCTGATTGATTGACAGGATGTTGTTTGTTTTTGTGCCGTTTCTGTTTTAGTCGATCAGACAAAGCTGGGCACCCTCAGTGGTTTGTGCTGGGCGTCGGACAAGTCATCAAGGGCCTTGATATAGGGATGGAAGATATGTGTCCTGGAGAGAAACGGAAAATAACGATTCCACCTGGCCTGGCCTTCGGAGAAAAAGGCAAAGGTAAGTGACACACAGTGATTTTTGCAAGTATCAGCAGAGGGGTTATATTGCCCACTGCTAAACCGTAGATTTACACAAAATGACATTACATTAAAGGGCTTTTTAGTCCCTAGTGTGGTTCTGACTGTAAAAACATTGGATCCTACACTTCCCATCATGCAACTTGATAGCATCTTTTCATTAGACACACATTAGATGCCTCTGTGAAATTAATGTATGTCAACGGCCGGAAGAGACATAGGAAATCCATGAAAATGGGCAGCAGTAGTATTCATATGTTGTGATTAATGAGTTAGAAACAACAGATCCTACTCATACAGTCATTTAAACTGATTATTGTGACGTATTGTTTCTGTGCTGGAAGAGCTGCCTTCATGCTGTCTTGTCTTCTTTTACAGCACTTTAGTTGAAAGGGCATCACATCCCTCGCAGTGTTTGCTACTCATCCCCCCCATGGCATGCACTGTAAGCAGCATGCACAAAGGTTCAAAGGTCTCTACTTCATCTCCCTCTTTCTTGCATGCATTGGAGGACTTTCAGAAAACTAACAGCTCATTAATGTTTTACCTTTTAGCTACTATTTCCTACAAACCTCTTCTGTTGCTGTTCATGAATGCACTATGGTACGATCTGATGGTGCTGTTGCCCTGCCTGGGATTCTGTATTTCAAGCTTCATCACTTGATTTCACTCTTTGGCACTGGAGGAAATGGCTTTGCTGAGTGTGCATGCTTTTGTTGTCCCTGCACCAGTTGCAGTGAAAGGCCACTGTTGAACTGCTGCAGTAGGGCCTCCATGTTCTTCCTTTTTTTCTCTCAGTTAAAATTAACAACTTTAATTACATGTTGCTCTAGTGACAATATTTTCTTTTATTGCTGGGTTAATATGCCATATCACTTTATTTAGTTAGTAGCTGGTTTGTTCAGTTCATGTCAAAGTCTGACAATGTAGCAGAACCATCAACAAGATAAACTCAGTGAAATGCAACTTCCATCTTTCCTGAAATGTTCTTAAACCAACTTCACAATTCCACCCTATATGGTAGGGTCGGGGTCTCCAACCTTTTTCCCTCTGAGAGCTAATTTGACAAAATGAAAGTGGCTGAGCGCTACCACCAAGTTGTATATCACCAATAGCTGACATAATTTCTGTCTTACGTTTATGGTCCTTTAATAATATTTCAACCACCACAGTCATCTCCTCTATTACAATCCGGCCATAAGCGAAGGGCTTTTTGTCTTTCGTGAGGATTTTCGCCACTAAATGAAACCTCTGTTGGCCTTCTTCTTCAGTTTGGAAAACAGAGACTGTTGTCTTTTAAGCGTTGTTTTCAGCTCCTTTACCATATCTGTTCGTAGACCGCTACCAGCCGGAAAATCCCAGGAAAAGTTGCTGTGGACTTTGGTGAACGAGGAGTGAGCGGAGGGGTACTCAGTTGGTTGCAATCTGCAACCACACTGCCAGATGCCCCCAGATCCTACACACTGTACCTTTTTAAATTGACAGCTGATTGTGTCAGAAGGGGGCCTGATGTCTGTGAATTTTATTGGATATAAATTTAAATAGGTTTACAAAGTGAATTATAACATTTTGTACATATTCTTTGAACCTTTAGCGAGCCACTCAGAAACGGGTAGCGAGTTACAGGTAGCGAGCTAACTGTTGCAGACCCCTGCAGCAAGGCATTGATAAAAATGATCAGTAATTATGTGTCATGATCAGGCATTACACTTACTTGCGGTCTTTTAAAATCTTGATGTGCTGTTATTTCCTCCTGATGAAATAGATCCAGTGCCGCCCAATGCCACGGTGGTCTTTGAGGTGGAGGTCTACTCTGTGTCCAGGGGACCACGCAGCATGGAGGCTTTCGGACACATGGACATTGATAATGACCGAAGTCTCACAAAGGCTGAGGTAACTATAATTTACAAGCTGGTAAATAATGAAGTAGTTCAGTCAGGAAAGGTAATCTCCATGGTTGGATTAACACGCTGGGTGGGCCACGGGAGCAAAAACAAGCTGCTATAGGCCCCTTTAAAGACCTGTTACTCTTCCTGTGCAGTGTGTACAGGTTTTCCATTCAGGATGACACCTGGCCACAGACCGTAATTTGATTTAACACATTCATAATAACAATTGTTGCATCATACAAGTACAAGTCAAGATATAATGAAGCTCCTAAAAGTTTGGTCTTTTTAGGACCCAACATTTTTTAGAAAAATGCACTTATGTGCTAAACATGATGCCACATTTTTTACATAACCTTATTTTGTCATCACAGGCTTTCTAAACCACTTATAAAGACTGAAAGAATCCAATCCCACCCTGTAACCTCACCTCACCCTGTTGCCTCATAAAGCAAGATGGCCACATCTGTTTGTGTTCTCATTATCTCACATCATAAACATTTGATTTGATTGTACGAGAAAATGATCAGGCTATAAATCACTTTACCTGTAATTAATTTACTGCATTTGCTCGCAGTAATTCTTTACAGTAGTAGTAGTAGTAGTAGTAGTAGTAGTTGTAGTTGTAGTTGTAGTAGTAAGTACAATATCAGTAGGCTACTACAAACCACCAGGGAAGCAAAATGTTTGCTCGACCCCAGAACACCTGCATACAAGAATGATCAGAATTTAACGTCTAAATGTAAAGAATGTCATTTCTTTACCAGCAGGCTTATAGTCATGACATTATCTGGGTTGTTGATAGCACATTAGAAGAAGAAGAAGAAGAAGAAGAAGAAGAAGAAGAAGAAGAAGAAGAAGAAGAAGAAGAAGAAGAAGAAGAAGAAGAAGAAGAAGAAGAAGAAGAAGAAGCTGCAATCAATACCGTTTACAGCTTTATTTATCACCAGTGTGATACGCTGCTTGTAGAGCACAACAGGGGCTTGTTACATGTAATAGCAGTGTTGTAAAAGTTCAATGTATGTCTGTTGCTAATTCCAAAGTATGAAAAATGAAGTGTTCCTTTTTATTTTTCAGGTAAAAGAATACTTGAAACTGGAGTATGAAAAAGGTGGGAAGCCACGTGATGA
Organism: Sebastiscus albofasciatus; assembly: GCA_916701655.1. NCBI lineage: Eukaryota > Metazoa > Chordata > Actinopteri > Perciformes > Sebastidae > Sebastiscus > Sebastiscus albofasciatus. The sequence continues at coordinate 99,149 of CAKAOI010050064.1, forward strand.
CCCTTTCTACGAGAAGATCATGTCCGATATATTCCGCAAGAGTGACCAAGACCGCGACGGAGTGATCAGTGCCAAGGAGTATAATATATATGAGCATGATGAGCTCTAGTGTTGGAAGTAGTGGATCTTGGTGATTGTTTTAGTTTATGTGCTCTGATCAAATAGAGAGAAACATAAAAAGGTAAAGGAAAAAAACAATGCAGATGTTCTTTTTGATATGAAAATATTGTAGCAGTGAATATTACAATGACACACCACGTTGTCCATGAATGATTTGAAAACATCAAACACCCAAATGGGATCTAAAATGCAGGGAAATCAGCCTTAACTATTGTTTAAAAAAAAGAAGTGTTTCAGTGTATTTCCTTTAAAATGAAGACTGCAAGTAACTGTGTTGAGGTATTTGGAGTCCCTAAGACATCTTTCCAAGCCAGCAAACTAGCCACTCAGTTTTAATACTAGGTATGAAACTATGCAATAACATCTGCAACACACTTGGAAACTTTTGTGCAAATACCACTAATTTTGTTTTATTTTGAAATGTTGTATTACTGTCTTTAAGTCTTGTCTTTTGGTGAACATTGCAGCACAAAGAAGAAACCACAAGATTGCACAGTGTTGTGGAATCGTTGGCTTTCAAACTGTAATGTCATAATGAGATTTGAGAGGACGGTTGAACCAGACACTAGAGATAGGAGCTCAAATTGTTCCACCTTCCTGTGAATTTCCTGCCCTTTAATCTGCAATATCACATCCATAGATAAGAGGTGGATGTATTGAAAAGGTGTCTGTTCTTCCCTTTCCTTCCCCAGATAAGATGTCCAATTTAAACAAGCCTAAAATAAATTGCAGTATGTGGTTGTGATTGACACGTTTGAATGATAAAATGCACATGGATGCATGCTGTGGTTTGTCAGACATGTTTACAAGTTTTGTGTACATCTTTATGTGGTCAAAATCATGATTACCATTGATTCCAGTTGAACAATTGTTGTATTTAGTGCTACAATAAATAAACCATAGTGTGTGTGGAAAACTACAGTAGGTCAGGTGGAATTCAGATTTTTTTTAATTTTTTTTTTTACTGAGATAAGAAGAAAAGTTCAAGAGATGAATTTGTATTTAACTTCCAGCGTGGGTGGTTGTATCTGATATGAGAGGACAGACCTGAAAAGACAAATCTTTGTTAGTGTCAAGTGTTTTTCTGACCTGAAATGATCAGTCACTGACTAGAACTCTTGCATATGACATGCACGTTCTTATGTCAATGTTTTCTTAGTATGTTCCTTAATAAAAGCTTTTTATTTTGTCATCATCAGGTCAATTACTGTAGTAATTCCCCTCCTAAGTGTGTTGAGGTGCACTTACACAAACTAACCACTAGAGGGTGGTGCTTAGCCAATAACATAAAAGGATGTGCCTCAATGAAAAATGAATTGGATCTGCTGTACAGGGGTTGGACAGGATTTAAAGGGAACATTTGGGGATCTGGAGTTCCTACCAACCCACAAACTGTGAAATAAGACAACCCAGTTTTGTTGTGGGCTGTCTAGATCAGAAAACATGTGATTCAACAAACCATTCATATTTGGCTCCCCTTCCTATGTCACATGCAGGCTCATTAGAATATACCACCCAATAACAATAAGCTGAACTAATTCTTTGAGAACGATGGCTTTATTATTGAAAAATCCATTCATAGAAAACCAAAAAAGATTTCACTTTGATGGAATTTCTATTTTCAGGTAGGTTTATTTTTAAAAATCAACTGAGATGTGTGAAAACATGTCTATGTTTATTAATAAATAGCTGTTTATATAGTATATACACAGTATATATACTCTGAACTGGGGAAATCTAGGAGTGACAAACAAAACCAACAGTGTCAGTTGGGGATCTTCATCCTGACTGACGGCAACCTGATCGCTGCTGCCTTCACCTCTGCTGTCATGTCAACACCCAGCTGTGCCCTGGAATACAACATTTATGTGAGCTAATGGTAAAATAAGCATCTCAATTTAAACTCAACTGAAATTGTGAATTAACTCTTTGGTCCAGTGTTGACTTACTTTGGCTCATAGCGGACATCCACATCTGGAGGCAGTATCCCTTTCCCTTCTCTCAGACGTTCAACACCGTTCCTGGTTTAAAAAAGGAAGTTTGTCTCAGATGGACCAGACTCATTGAATCAAATTCACTGTGAAGGCTTTACCGAACATCAATATACACACCATGCAATCATCACTCCATTGTCAGTGCAGAATTTGGCTGGAGGACAGAGCAGGCATAGTCCTGTCGTCTCAGCGATGATGGTCAAAGCTTTGCGGATATACTGATTGCTTGCAACTCCTCCAGACAGAACCTGTCAAAGAAGAGTCAATGATGAAATGTTCAAATCTACTGTATAGTCTCATCATCAATCCCATGATTCGGCAGTAGCTCAGCCCATAGGGACTTGGCTTGGGAACTGAAGGGTTGTCGGTTCAAGTCCCCGCATGGACCAAGTACTGAGTGTGGACTGGAGAGGTGCCAGTTTGCCTCTTGGGCACTGCCGAGGTGCCCTTGAGCAAGGCACCGAACAGCCCCTGACATCTCTCCAATAATGCATGTGTATGGGTCCTGTTTATTTGTGTAAACTAACAACAGAGTGGAAAAAATGTATTTCCCTTTGGGGATCAATAAAGTATGTCTTCTTCTTCTTCTTTAAGACCAAAACCAACAATCCATTTGTCCGTCTTTCAGTGGGGATGGGTGATGCCAAACTCTTTTTAATTTGATACGATACCGATACTTTTTGTTACAATTTTAACTGGTAAAGTAAAATATGATTTAAGACAAGTAACAGCATCGATTTTTCTATAAGCAACTTTCTAATTAAGGAAGAAGAAAGAAGTTTAGAGGATTAAAATGTAATTCACTATGTACATTGCTCTAAAAGATCAATGCAAGCATTAAAGAAAATACAAAGTGAAGTAAAACACTCACCAACGTAGGACTGTTTGATGGCAGCAGGCCGGTCGCCTTACAGAACAAGATGGCACGATGTGTGCGCTTCGCAAGATGAGAGGCAACTGTGTGCTGTGTGGCAGCTGCAATGTCATTCACACATGATAACAGTGTCCCCTGTTCTACACCTACGGAGGGAGACAAAAAGTTACACATCTAATTTATTGTGAAGCAATAACAAATGCAGCCAAGAACAGTTTTATTGAATAAACATTATCAAGAGTTCCTTTTTATGAATGTTTCCTATTTGTTTCTGGCGTGCAAATGAAAAATGTAGATGTTCCCAAACTGCCAGTTTTACACATAAACCTGTCAAACCTCTTTTCATCTTGTTCATCTATGTACTTTTTTTTTTTTTTTTTACATTTTCCAAAGGAATAAAATTCTTAGATATGTTTCAGAGCAGCAGACATTTTGACTTGTCACAGCAGGAAAAGCACAGGTAACTATTTAAAACATTAAAGGGCCAGTGTGTGGAATTTCTGGGGATCTGTTAGCAGAAATGGAATATAATATTGTTTTCTTTAGTGTATAATCACCTGTAACTAACAATTGTGTTTTCGTTAACTTAAAATGAGTTCTTCATATCTACATAGGGAGTGGGTCCTCTTCACGGAGTCCGCCATGTTGCTCCACCATGTTTCTACAGCAGCCCAGAACGGACAAACCAAACACTGGCTTTAGAGAAAGCCTTTCATGTTTTATGTTACCTGAAGGCCACTGTAGTTCTCTGACATGCTTGTGAAACTGCGGTAACGTGAGCCGCAGAGTGTAAATCTGCTGTCTGACTTTCGTTGCTCCTAAAGTAGTGTTATTATGGTATGGATGGCCTCTGAGCTAGTTTAACGGTGTTACCACGGTGTTACCACGGTTTTACACTCGTTGGCTCACATTACCACAGTCTTGGAAAGGGAGGAGTTAGCGGAGGGGTACTCAGTTGGTTGCAAACTGTAACCACACCACTAGATGCTGCCAAATCCTACACACTGTACCCTTAATGATTTCAGAAAGGTCTGCAATGCAAAGCAGTGATTCATGTTTTGAGTTACACCTGTGATGGACAAGTTAAAAATGTCTGCTGTAGAAATATGTTGATGAATCTAATTCACGGGTCATGGTTGTCACTTCCGAGACCTTGTGTGTCTTCATACCTTCCTCTGCCTCTTCTTTCATTATCGTCATGTTAACTTGATTCCGTAGCCCAGCGAAAGAAAAGCAGCAGTCAAGCGTTTGTCCCATAGGTGTCCTGAAAGGGAACCTCATCCTGTCGCCATCCTTTGCTAGAAGCTCTATAGCTTGTCCTCCACTTAGTGCGGAGCATTGTGGGTGTTTTATGAGGGACAAACGTCTTGCCACCTGAGAATCCACAAAAGACAATATTTTATTTGTTTATAATCACAGAATTGAACATGATCACTAAAAACAGCTACATTTTAATGTTAAAGCTGCAGTGGGTAGAATTGGAGCAAATATGATTAAAAAAAGTTATTTTTATAAAACGGTAACAATATCCTGATAGTAGAGCATGAGACAGGTAATCTGAAAAAAAAATCATGTGCCTCTGTGTCTTCCGGTGTGCTCCTAATGGCATCTGTAAGGTGTCACAGACCGGAGGAAAACAACCAGTCAGAGACGAGCTGGAGTCAGCCGTCCAGCTGCCGTCTATAAGAGCCAAGAGTCAATCACTCTTTCTGTTACTGTAATGCCTATTTCTCCCCTCAAATGTTTTCAGAAACATCTTTTAGTGTACTGTTTAGCTGTAAAATGAGAAAGTTTGTGACCCTGCAGCCATGTTGAGATCTGTCGAGGAAATACCAAGCACCGCCCACCAGCTGGAGCACAGCCAATAGGAATGCTCTCTCTCTCTCTGAAATGACCTGTGATTGGTAAAAGTCTTTATTTTTAAAGCCTGAAAACAGAGCCATGAGGAGGAGCAGAAGTCTAGTTTTCTCTCAGAACACTTGAATTACAATATGCTGAAAGGTTATTATGGAATTTTTGCCCACTGACGCCAAAAACGTGTTTCCTACTGAAGCTTTAAGACCTTACTTTATCCAGTGTATCCCCTGGAGCTTCGTCCAGAGTGTAACCCAAAAGCAGAAAGTCGTCGACTCCTCGAGCCACAGCAAGAAGTGAGTGACCACCAGAGACGAGCAGGACCAGGAAGGGGAAGGCAACAGGTTGAAGCATCCTGACGGTCAGGGCGTGGGCTTCCATGTGGTGGATGGGGATGAAGGGCTTGTTGTGCTGCCTCACAAACCTCTGACTGAACTCAAGACCGATGCCCAGGCTCAGGCCCAAGCCCGGCTTCACGGTGGTGGCCACAGCCGACAGCCGGCTTGGGTCCACGCCGCTCCTGTCCAAAGCCTCCTGGACCACACGCTCTATGTTTTCTCTGTGGAGCTGTTGTGCCACTGTGGGGATGATGCCACCAGTCCTGCAGCGTTCAAGAGGGGAGGAGATATGTCACAGCAAAAAGCCCTAAAGCAATGACACAGTTAACTGAAAAAAGCTCTGTAAACACCCACCTCAGGTGAACTTCCTTCTGTGAATGTAGAGACTCTCCCAGGATTTCACCTGTCTCGTCCAGCACAGCAGCTCCAGTGTCATCACAGCTTGTCTCAATGCCAAGAACCAGTCTGGAGCAAGGTGCTCGTCCAAGTGAAGGAGAGCTCCAACATGTGTGTCTAAGCTGCAGCAGTCTGTGCAGAGTTTTCACTTTTGTAGGGAACATTGCCATGACCCTTACATGAGCCAGCTGTGAGTTACAATAGTCTAATAACTGAGGGTGACCTCACCTCATTTCCTGTTGAATTTTATATTTAAAAAACTGTGAGGAATATGGAAACGGCATCACAATATATTACATTAACATTATATTACTCACATTAGGTTTCAGGGCAACGAACTAAACACAGAAACACACTAAGTCTTAGCAGAAAACACGAGTGTACTCGGTTTCCTGAGACTGGCTGCGTCACATGTAAATAAATCCGTGCACCGACAAGTTTGTGACATTCAATATTACAGTAGTGCAGACATCTAAACACTAACAAAACACATGGGAGAATAATTCACATTATACATGTCAAACGTGTACATTTAAATAGCCAAAAAATTCGTTTGGAAAATAAAGCATGGGTCCAAAAATGAGTTGCTTAATTATAGGGGACATTTTAGTCAGCTGCACAAGCATGTAAGCATGGCGTCGAGCGGCTGACTCTGGGCTTCCTGACCAAACACCAGGCATTTTCATTTAAGTTTAGCTCTCGAAAGAGGTAAAGTTGATTTTGTGTCACTTAAAATGTAAAATATGTCCGTGTTTATGTGTGTGTAGACGGCGGCGCTGTGCTGTGTGTTGTTACCATGGCGATGTTTCACAATGTGAAAAGCCTTTTCCATGTATGAGGCTGTGCTGCCTTCACGGCCAAAGGGCTATCAGAGATGCTGTAACTCAAAATAAAAACGCACAATAACCCAGGAACAAAGTAGTGTATTGTTGGGAATGTTGCTGAGACATTTCCTAAAACAGTCATTGTTATAAAAGGCACCAAATTAATATAATACCTGGTAATCTTTACGACTAAAAGCACTTTATTTGGAGGAGAGTGCAAATCGTTTTTACTACTAGGAAGTTCCAAAGTACCACAATTTTAAATGCACCATTAGTACGTGGTTTTACCATATGGGATTTTTAACTGCAGAAGAACAAACCAGCACTCATTTCACGTGTCAGTGAACTTGTAAGGTATCATACAATCTGTTTGACGTACTTGACTGTAAATTACTGTATTTCTTGTGTTGTAACTTAGATAACAGTGTATTGAAAGGGTTTGGGGGAGCTAAAAGGTGCTAATGCTATCAACATAGAAGGAAATGCCTCAGATCACATCATAATATCACTACTGCTGGTGATCAGGGACGTCCTGCTGCCAGCACATAGATTATATTTGACCATAAGCTCGTTCTTTAAGACTTGTACGTTTTAATACATATTTTAGACATTCCTGGTAGATTTTCAGTCAGTATTTTCAAGTAGTGATGGGAATTCCGGCTCTTTTTAGTGAACCAGATCATTTGGCTCAGCTCTCCAAGAAGAGCCGGCTCTTTCGGCTCCCAAACGGCTCTTCGTTTTACCACTTCTGCCTTTTATAATTCAGCCAACTTTAGCACTGTTTTGACCTAAAATTAGTATGCGTGCACATATATCACTTAAATGATTCAATATAATTATACTAAACTTTATAATTTCCAGAATACTGTAACTTTACATGCTGCTTTGTTTCCGACTGTCACTCATCTTGTCTGCTATTCGCGCACCACACTCCTCTCTCTTTCTCTCCTCCTCTCCCTCCTGCTCTGTACCTGTAGACCGTCAGCGCGCTGCCCCTTCCTGCTTGATGGTATGATCCTTGTCTTTTTTCACCTGATTGGTCGCACGGACGTCATTAACACAACATTTAGTCATAGTCAGTGCATGGAGTGCCCGTGACGCGGAGAAGGTGGTCCTATCATTCTGCCTTGAATTAATAATAATAAAAAGAAACGGCTCTCGGATGGGAGCCGGCTCTTATCGTTCACTTAAAAGAGCTGGCTCTTTGAACCGGCTCATTCGCAACCGACACATCACTATTTTCTAGTAGTATCAGTTATCAAACATAGCCGTGGCACACTTTACTCCCTGTTAAATAATTCGAGGGAAGTTAGCTAGCATTAACCCTCTTTTGACTTGGTTTTTAACAAGCATTTCATGTTGACTTTTCTAAAGGAGTCATGGAACACCCAGCTTGTATTTTGGAGGAATTGAAGCAGTATGTCGTAACTGATGCCCCACCAACAGTGTATTACATCCCAGATTTCATATCAGAAGATGAGGAGTTCTACCTTCAGCAGCAGGTGTATAAGTCTCCTAAAACTAAATGGACTCAGCTGTCAGGCAGAAGGCTTCAGAACTGGGGAGGGTTACCACGTCCCAAGGGCATGCTGGCAGAAAAGATCCCTGACTGGCTCCAGGCGTACTGTGAGAAAATTTCCTCTCTGGGTGCATTCAGTGGGAAAACCGCCAATCATGTGTTGGTGAATGAGTATAAACAAGGGGAAGGGATTATGCCTCATGAAGACGGCCCTCTGTACCACCCTACCGTCACCACCATCAGCCTGGGCTCTCACACCCTCCTCGACTTCTACACGCCTGTCAGCAGCCAAGAGGACGATGCACCACAGACGGAGGAGAGTCGCTTCCTCTTCTCCCTGCTGGTGAAGCCGCGCAGTCTTCTGATCCTGCAGGATGAAATGTACCAGCATCTTCTTCATGGCATCCAGCCCTGCGCCCAGGACACGCTGACAGACAAGGTGGTGAACCTGGCTGCTGCCGCGGCCCTTCCGGGAGAGACACTGACCCGAGGCACCAGAGTGTCACTGACCATACGACATGTGCCCAAAGTTCTGAAGACAAAGCTTATACTGGGGAGGAAATGAAAAAAGGACTGCATGTTGACCTGATAGTTTGCTATGGTACTACATGCTGTGTTTGTCACTGACACCATCAGGCATATTATCAAGGCAGTGTCACATGTGTCTTTAATGGATCATTTCTAGCTTTGTTAAATATCTGAGCTGCCTGATCTCACTGTACCTCTGGAGCTCTATTAGCTTCTCTGGACATTATTATTATTATTGCATTATTGCAACTAGAAATTGTTTCAATTTCTCTAAAATATTTTAAGGAATTACGGGATCTACATAGAAAATATCTGCAGGAGGAGAACGGTGTCTTTAAATATGGTATTTTCAGTTGATGGATGACTGTAATGATCATTATTCAATTGTTAAAACTGGAATCAGTTTTTGTTGATTCATCAACTTCTTGTTTCAGCACTACATACATAAAATGGATATCAAATTATTATTGGTTGTACTTTGTGTATGCATTGTTTACTTTATGGATTTATTTAACAGCTACAAATAAGAGTCCAACTGATCAGCATCGCTGATATAAGTGGTTGATTTCAGCTTTTCACAGGTGTAACGTATTGGCAGATAAGTAACAAGTAATTGCAGTGCAGAAATGGCAAAAAAAAATTTCCAACTCTAAAATGTCCTGCATACAAATGTTGGTCACAACTTTTTAATAACCAAATTTGAGGGAAAAAAAGAATGATTGCCAATGTATTATAAGATTTAAATAGATATCAATATCGGCTTCAAAAATCTAGTATTGGTTGGGTTCTATTATATATCCACTTTGCTTCAACTAAGCATGCAAATGTAATTCAAATCAGCATGTTTCAGTTGACACAGATGCAAAATGTTGCATTTTACTTTAGAAATTAAGAATTATAACCAAAAAACGCCTCACTTATTAACCAGAGTACAGAATTTATTACAAGTTCACTGTTATCTTTGCAGGTACAACTGGCTTGTTCATGTTTTGAGTTAGAAATATACAGTTGGGACACAACCTGCCTTAAGGGAATATAATAAAGCAAAGGTCTCTTGTGCAAAGGCAGTTGAATTGTATAGACCAGACCTGGTTTCTGTCCAGCACAACTGAAAGGCTTTGTCATCATGTGATCTGTCCTGAAAATGCACTGACTCTGTTTCACTTTGGTGTGAAATCATATTTCACAGGAGAACACCAAAAACAATGGAGCCACAGACGAAACGCTGGAAAGGCTCTGTGTGCGAGCCTGACCCCTGGGTTGCTTATCCCGTACTGTCGGATGAGCAGTCGCAAGACGTCGAGCTGATCGAGGCGTTTGCTGCGCCCATTGTCAACAAGAAAGAGACATCGCGACTTCTCCGGGAGCTGAACGGCCTCTACCCGTTGAGCGGCCTTCAGCACATCAAGAGGGTTCGAGCGGTCCAGAAGGAGGGCAGCCCTCATCCTCTGGAAGTCCTCGTGTGCCTCGTCAGTGACGCACCAGACGTGAAGGTGGTAAGCATCGACGCTCTGCTCCCCTCGGATGGAGTTCGACGTGACGGATTAGGTGAGCCTTTTGTGGTTAAGGTCGCTGCACGTCCCCCCCTGACACGACCCCAGTTTGAGCTGGCAAGCAAACACTGGCCCACCTCCTTTCACGAGGACAAACAGGTGACCGTCGCCCTGAGAGGAGAGCTCTTCAGTCCGCCTCAGAAAGCCAGGATGCACACGTACATGACGTCTGCTTTGACTGCTGCCAAAGCAGGGGTCGAGTTGGGAATGGAGGCGGTGGGTGCTGTGGTGGTCGACCCAGCAACGGAGAGAATCATTGCAGTGGGCCATGACTGCAGAGGTGACCATCCCCTTCATCACGCCGTAATGGTCTGCATTGACCTTGTGGCTCGGAGCCAGGGCGGCGGATCTTATTCTTTTGACAGATACCCTACTTGTCAGTTTACCTCGCCAACCTCAGACACCTTTCACAGCACTCCTGGTGCAGAGGCGAGCTCTCAGCCGTACATATGCACCGGGTATGACCTTTATGTGACCCGAGAACCTTGTGTCATGTGCGCCATGGCGTTGGTACACTCTCGGATAGGCCGTGTCTTCTATGGGACTGCCTCCGCTGACGGGGCCGTTGGGACCAAATATAAAATCCACTCACAGAAAGATTTGAACCATCACTTTGAGGTTTACAAAGGAGTGTTGGGTAAGCAGTGTGAGGATCTTAACGGTCTGGGAAACCACATCAAAAGAGAGGCAGATAATTAATGTATGAATTTCATTAGTGGGCCTGGAGCTGGAGAATCCTTATCACAAGTGGAACTACAGGAATAAACCAATGTTTTACATAAATATTTCTTTTTAAATAAAGTTTTTAATCATTTGGTTATTGTATTGAGAGCATGTGTGTAGGTGACAACTAGTAACAAGGTTCCCACCATAGTGCCGACTGAAACCTGAATTTGGGTACAACATTAGCAATACAAATGCTAATAATTTAGTGGAGAATTACAGTAGTTTTCTTTTGTAAGAGTCTTAGTGCATGGGTCCAGATGAAAGAGCATTTTTTTTATTAAATTAGATGCAAAACAGCTCAATAAACTCAATTGTTACTCATTTACATTCAGTATTTAGCTGCAGTTTTTCCTCCTTTTTTCCATATCTGCTGGTTTCTCTGTGCTCATCTTTGAGGGTTTCACATTTACAGCTGTTAACGTCTATCCGCTAAAATAAAAACTTCATTGTTTTGTCGCATTAACCTGCAGGGGATGTTAAACACACTCCTTGAAATAGGAGTTCAGTTCTGGGACAGATCATGCTCATCTCCAGGTTCATACTTATTTATATTTTGGGTTTCTACTAGAACATGTTGACATGCTTTAATGTTCAAAAAACACATTTTTCTCATACTGTCTGTCTGAATATACCTCAGACCCTCTGTCTGAAAGGCTCCGTTTTAGCGCCTGTTTCTTTAAGGACAAAGCCAAGTCTGCTCTGACTGGCTTGTGAGAACAATATGGTGTACATTTGAAAAGGTAGTTCTCAAGCTGTGGGTGGTATATTTTAATGAGTCTGCATGTGACATAGGAAGGGGAGCCAAATCTGATTGGCTTGTTGAATCACATGCTTTCTGATCTAGACAGCCCACAAATTCTGACTGGGTTGTGTTATTTCACAGTTTGTGGGTTGGTAGACACTCCAAATACCCAAATGTGTGTGTGCACAAGCACTGAAAAGGGGAGTTTTTCATGATATGGCACCTTTAATGCCTTTCCTGATAAGTCTAGGATTATCAGTGTTGCTTCTCAGGTCAAAATTAGTTTCAGCCACAGCTGAGCGTTTTACTGACCGTAGGAGAACAGCTCACATCAAAGGTGGGTTGCAAAATATGTTCTGTATGCATCTCTAAAGTAAACCACGTGTAAGATTCCCTGATAATCTGAGAGAATCCTCAAATGAACTGACTTCTCCTTTGTGGAAAGTACCCAAAAGTCCATACATTCAATAATCACTGGGAAAACCACAAGGGATGAAACACTTAAGAGGGCACAAAGATTTTTAATAAGATTAAGAACAAGAAATATCAAGAGCTATGGCCAAACAAAGCAGGACTAGCTGCCTTGATGATAGCAAAAAAAAGTCATAATCTAAAAGAGAGCAGCTACATGAATGTAAGTTGATCACACAGAAACTGTAGACTTCCCTCAGTAAACACTTAACCAGACAACAAGACTTTGTCTCATTTCTACACAACAGGACATTTTCTTTAACATACAGGACATAACATTCACAAAAAAAAAAAAATAACTGTACAATGAAAGAAAGCCTGCCCTGTTTTGATTGAGTTACAAACGAGAAATGATTCACATACCAAGGAAATCGTGCAAATAAAGAGTTTGATTCCGTTCTTCACTCAGCATGAACAAGTTTGACACCCATTACAAAATGAGAGTGTACCAATAAACAACGAGCCACAGGCCCCTACCCTTAGGAAGTAAACATCTTTGAAAAATACATTTGGGACATCTTTGTGGCTAGAAACAGACTCACAATTTGTGTTGCCATGTGAATTGAGGGCAAAGAAAGAAACAAACTCAACCAAACAAGCCTCACTGATGCCTGGGCCAGCCCAGGTCTATGCAGGCCAAAAATACATCATTAAATATTCACATAAGTTAGTAATGCATATGGCATCCTCATCATCATCGTCTACAAACCTACTCCTGCTTCTTCTTTTTTTTTTTTGTTTGTTACACATTTCATCTTAAACCTGATATATCTAAACGACGACAGTGACGTTTACACAAACTGTACGACTTAGTACACACATCGGCGGTACAGACTACACAGGAAGTGACTCCTGTTGCTATGAGGCACAGCATTTTACAATAGCTCAATACTTGTTGATGCCAAAAATCCTCACTCCGTGTAGTTGTGGCAGCTTGGGGATCAGGACGCTCAAAAGTGAGGCAGTGTTTACGACGAAGTGTGCTGTGTCATACTTTGTGTAAAAACTTGCCAGGAAGTATCTGTGGAGCAAAACAGACGGGTTAATTAAAAAATAAACCCCTCTTAATACAAGAAATAGTAAGACAGGACAAAAGCGTTTCCTATAAATTTCAACATTTCAGTTTCCATGACGGTTCCACAACATTTAATGCAGCTGTCATGATCAGCATTTTTTAGAGATGCTGAAAAGCCTTCTGTTATGTCTGATTGGAATGACCCAAGATTTCATACAACTATAAAAATGTTGCCTTTATCTATGTCTAAAGCAGTGTAAAGACAAAAGTCATGTGATATCTAATACATACAGAATGATTGGGGAGATGGTGAAGAACTTTCTAGATGAAGTGAACTGGACGCCGTAGTCAAGCTGTTCCCAATGAGTAAGAAGTCTGGCTTTTCCTTGGTCGGGGGTCTCAAAAGGAGTGCCTTTCACTGCATGCATAAAGACATACATTCCCTGTAGAGACAAAAACACAGCCAGTAGTGCAGGGCTTGCAGTCTGTAAAAGAACAAGACCATAGCAGACCAATAAAAACCTGAGTGTCCTTTCTGTTTTCATCTGATTTTTTCTCCATGATAACTTAAATAAATATTGTGGAAATTAAAATGCAAAAAGAGACAATGTTCTCACTGCACTTAGTCCCAGGCTAAGTGTGCTGTTAGCCTGGGGCCAAGAAAGCTTTCACACTGGCACATTCCATAATGGGCTGACCCCGACGTTAGCCCAGGGCTTGCTGGCCCGGCTCTGGAGCAGGGTTAGCCTTGAGGTTTTACGGGGTTAGCCCCTGAAAATCAACCAAACACAGGGCTAAAGTAGACAATGGAATTTGCATCACATTTTTGTTGTACGATCCGTTAAAAAGGTGCTACGTGTGAGATTGGGAGCATTTCTATTGCCTCTGCATGGCTCTCAACATGGCGACAGCTGAGCCGGCGGCTGGTCACACATAAGCAAAATTAACATTCGCCTCCCTTCCACTTCCATTCTATGTGAGCGAAGGGGCGAAAAATATTTGCTTCCGGTTGGGAAGCAAAATCGCTTCTTCGCATTTGTGTAGAATTCAACTTTGGTGAACTTTCAGGCGAATTTTTTTTTTTTGGCAAATACAGTATTTAAAGCTTCTGGCTATATAGTACAAAACTCTGTTTACTTTCCTCTTGTCTGACAAACCGGCGAGAATCCAAAATAATAACTGGGTTGCTCCTGCAGGAGTTTTTTGGTGTCTGAGCTGCAGAGTGTTTAAGGCAGAAAGAGTAGAGGCAGAAGAATCCCAACAGAAAGAACACAGCTCCTGCGTAGTGCTTGGGCCATTTATAAGTACAAGTTCAAGAGACAAAAAAAAAGATGGGATGATGCAGATTTATTGCTATGTTAACAATCTTGTGAATGACATTCATTTCCAATTACATGCCACTATGTCTAAACACAAGAATGCAGCTTTAAATGGAAAACCTGCATTACAGAGGGAGAAGTAATACAACTAAAACGCTGCCATACGGCCAAGTCGTAATCAGCACACTGCAGTTGTATTGTGTGGGAAACAATAGGCTATAGTTGACCTTAGCCGTTACTGTTAATAGCCTTCCGTAATGGCTGTGATACACAATCCTTGTAAACTGCTGCGAGCTTGCACTACTTGATGATGTCACACACACATCGACTTTGTTTCTTTATTTGAGGCCAGCCATGTAACAATGAAAGGTCAGTTTTGTCTAGAGACCTTATGTGGAGTGAGGGAAATTATCATAATAGGTCACGCGTCAGGCTTCAACAAGGACAAGCCTCCCCAAAAATAGGGCATATCTTAACAAGCACAGGCAAGGCAGAAGGTAACAGACACCAGGCTGTCAGGCTAAGCATGCATGCAAGATTCATTTGTCTCGTGAGGCTACAACTAACTTTGTGGTATTCAAAATGTCATCTAAAACATGCTTAAATCAAAATGATTCATTGTTTTAGAGAGCGATTTAAAACAATAATCTGAAAAGGCCTAGTTTGTTGGTTTGGCGTGGTGAGCAGCAGTGACAGTGTGAGAATATAACTTACAAAGTTGTGTATAACATTAGTCAGAGTCCACACCACTGGCACACTGAAGAAGGGTATGCTCAAGAGCACAATGTGAAGTATTCCAACACCAAGAGCATAGGTCAGCCAGATCCCTCGACTGTTCATGACCCGAGTGTTTGGGTTCACCTCACTGTGTGCCACACCCACATTCATTCTGGTCTGTGAAGAAAAAGTATACATAGTCACAAATCACTATACACTTATGTGCCACATTTGTGTTTTTTCATTCTTTATAACTTATTGAAAGAAGCTTCCCCATGATGTTAAGAAAAAGTTAACTTTCAGCATTGGCTGACTTTTTTTCCACTATCTTTGTTACTGTGCTAAAAGGCATCTGGGGTATTTAGTAAGTACTTCAAGAGTGATCTCAAAGTGATCAATGGTTGTGGTGGCAATATCCATAAATCAGATTTTGAGATAATAACAACTATAACTGTTATACAAGGTCTGACTCTCTAATCCTGTAACATTTCTAAGGAGCCCTGAAAATGTTACTCTGTAAATGCACAACCTGCAGAGGACAGTAGAAGTGCATCATTTTTTCATATTCATTTTTGATATGGTACACCTTTATTTGAAGAAGCAAATCGCACAACCTAAAAGCCATTGTGGCACTTTGCCCTCCCTGTAAGTCTAAATGTGATAACACACACAAAAAAAAAACACCTTGTGCAATCTTATTGAACTTTACCCTCTTTGGTACACTTTCAGCTGCCACACTGGATTAAAGAAAAGGGACAAAGCTTAAGTTGCAGCAGCCGTTACAGGCAATGATCAATTTCTTCCACATTCCCAACGAGGCCCCCGGTGCATGCCAACATTCAGGACTCAAAGTCATTGTTTTACCAGCCAGATTACAGTCTGACATCTGGTAATTGTTAAAAAATAATATGTATATATACACAGTGCACCACTGTGAATGAGGAGAATATATCTTATTATGAGTAATTATTAGTCTAATTACTAACATTATGCCAAATGACTGTCCTCAATAACCCCAGTGTGACAACTTGAAGCTGTCTGCTACATTTGGGATACTAGTGCTCAGTCGACAGAGATTCAATCCTAACCCTAACCCTATGTCAGTGCATGTCACAGCCTAAGAGACAACCACAACAACACATAATAGATGTAACTCACACTCTACCTTTTATTTACTCCTTTACTTCATGTTTGTTTTTTTGCGAGGAGGGTACATTTATCCTTTGATATTGCAATAAATTGTCATTAATTGTTTTTTATTTGTTTGTTTGTTTTATTGACAAAACAAACATGAATTACTTCTTTATTAATTTCTTCCATTTACATGCATGTTCTTTTTTAAATATCTATATATTGTAATTTGCTTAATGAATTGTAAATATGTTTTTGTTTTTATTTTGTTCTTTTTTTCTTTTTATTTATTATTGAATTGACGCTTTGGCAAGTTGTTCACCTGACAGGCATGCCAATAAAGCAAATTGAATTGAATTGAATTGATTCAAAGTTGATCTATGAAGTAACAGACACACTGAAATCTGATAACTACTTATGACAAGAGACCACTTGTAGAAAGTATTGATCTGCAACGACAGGACATCTGCAATAGTCTAGATTTACCTAAAGTTAAATAATAGGTGCTTTGGTGCAACAAGGCAAGGCAGCTTTATTTGTATAGCACATTTCAGCACCAGGGCAATTCAAAGTGCTTTACATAAACATTCAAGAACATTGCGACAAAGTGCAAAAGAACATTAAGACATAATTAAAACAGTTATAAAAACATAAAAACATTAAAGATTAGAAAATAACAACAAGCTAAAAATAAAAGCTAGGATAGAAGCTAAAATAGAGTATTACACACCAGAGTAAAAAGCTCTAGTGCAGTATATAAGATCATTATCTGGTTTAATAAAAGGCAGCAGCAAACAGGAAAGTTTTAAGCTTTGATTTAAAAGAACAAGTAGTAATAGCAAACTGCCATTGCTATTACTTTTAGTAGCAATAGCAAACTACCTTTAGTTAAACTATTACATGAAATCAAACTGGCTACACTTCTCGGTGACTTTGTAAACCGATGTTATCTCTACTTTAATGTCTACCTCGCCAAATCGGCTATAGATGTGTAAACATGAGCCTTCAACATGTCTCCAGTACATAGCCCGGACCGAACCACCACAATATTACACCAAGTAGTTCAGCGTCATTACGTCAATAAGACACTTTAAGACACATTATGTGGTTAAAAGGGTTAAACATTATAAACACTCACACACACACCTAGCGGTGCAAACTTACAGGTAGGGAGCGAGCAGTGGAGGTATTTATAGCAACAGACTGCTATGGAGAGAAATGGTTTATCTCTTGTTGATGTGTGCAGTAGAGGAGCAGCACGTCGTTACACCACTCTGACCTGAGCGGAAGTAGTCTGGTCCCATTTCTCCCAGACGTATTAATGCCCTCAGACTCGTATCCAGGCTGTGTCCCGCCCACAATAAGTTCTACGAACCAGGTGGTTCTGTTAAGGTTTAGATCACATGTGATTGAAGTTAGAGGCTGATAGTGTTTGGTTTCGGTTTGGCAATCCTACCAAAAGCTAGGTGTCTAAGTAGCCTTAAAAATTGCTGTGCCTTTTAGCCCTCACCCAGGGTATATTTTTCTCAACTTTTCCGGAACCCTCCCTCGTGTCAGTTTTAACCAATCAGCGTCCAGTGAAGGGGGCGGGAATTACGTCATTTCCACCGTGTGGCTCATGTGTCTGTTGTTTATGAACGATTCAACTGAGGCTGCAGTCAAAAGGACTCGTCCAAGTTAGTATTTAACCACATTATTTAGCTATATATTCATGTTAATGTTATGCTTTATATGAATTTGTAATGTCGACACGTAAGTTTTACACGAAACTGTGTTTTTTATTGTAAGAGAACGAGTCTAAAGCAGCTCAGAGCAGTGTAGTTAGCTAATTTTAACCTTAGTGAAGTTCAATCCAGTATTACTGGTACTCTAACTGGAAATGAGTAATCAATTATCTGTAATGGAATACATTTCTGTAAATTAAAGTTACAGTGTTAACGCTGTACCATCAATGACCTGGCATTTGACAGGTCATGGTAACTGGAAGCTCCTATTTGTAAAATTAAAATGTTACTTTTATAGTCTTTATAGTTTATTGTAGTATTTATCAACTGTACTATTTATAGATTTTAAGGGCTGAGAGAGAGACAGGGTGAAATGAATGTCATTACATTTCACTGTACACTGTACTTTTAAATGCATATGACAAATAAACTTGAAATTTGAAACTTGAAACTAGTCAACAGCAATACAGCAGTATTGTTTTGCCTTAAAGAATCCTTGTGAAACCAGAAATCTAGACTTGAATCTCATTGTCAATTTGCCAATTAATGCAAAAGGACAATGAGACACATTTGTTTGCCTCACATCATGTTTTTAGGCTTTAGTTTGAAGCATTGTCAATTTTTTAGTCACAAGTGTGCTGCGAATGCTAAAAATCCACTTACCTCCTGTATTGTTGTCAACATTACAGGCGTGCACTCATGCCCATGCCTTTATTTTATTCGAAATTAATGAAACTTGTCTAGCATTTCCTTGATGTTTGGGTAAGACCATTGGACCAATCTGAAAACATTACCAATAACAGCCATGTGCAGTGTTAAATTGCTTTTTCTTATCAATGTATGTACTGTATGTGTAGCTCTAAGTAGCAGACACAAATGTGTTTAAATGTGTTCCTTCCATTTTATGCGATCATTTCTACAGTGAAATTCTGTTTCATGGAAATCTTGAGTATTTTTCAAAGTTTGCTCCACTCCTATGTCACGTTGTTATGACTCAACAACACTCGGAAGTACCAAACTAAAACCAGACTTTTCTTCAGCAGGCACCTTAAATCATGAAGCAGCTGCCTCCAGATACTGTGCGGCTGCTGTCCAGCTCCCAGGTCATCACCTCTGTGCTGAACGTTGTGAAAGAATTGATGGAAAATGCCATGGATGCCGGGGCTTCGAGCATTGACGTGAAACTGGTACGGTGTCTAAATGACAGAATTTGGAACAAGGAGAAATGCATTTGTATATGATATATGATTAAGAATATGATTGACTGACTAGTAAATGATGAATTATAAGTGGAATTGTCTATAGGAGGATTTGTCTCAATAGAAGTAAAAACAATATGGTTAGCATTAGTAGGCTTTAGTCATAAAGGTGGTGATGCCTGCTGTATTCACAAGTACATATATTTTTAGCATCTCAGGACTTTGTAACTATATTAAAGGAACAATATGTAATATACAATCAATATTCTGTTACAGTAATGCCTATTTTCTTGCATACAATATTTTCAGAAACAGTGTAGTGTATACTGTTCACCTGTAAAATGAGAAAGTCTGTGACCCGGCTGCGGAAATACCAAGCACCGCCCACCAGCCGGAGCAAACTTTCTCATTTTACAGCTAAACAGTACACTACAAGATGTTTCTGAAAACATTTTACGTGAGAAATAGGCATTACAGTAACAGAATACTGATTAATGTTTCATCTGCGCTGCCTAGTTTGACCATTTGATCAGAGTTTGCGAGTGATTGACAGCTACCTCCGTTGAATGAACAGCCAATAGGAACATTCTCTCTGAAATGACCTGTGATTGGCCAAAGTCTCCCGTACGGGTTCGATTTTTGCAGGTGCAGAAGTCTAATTTTCTCTCAGAACACTTGAATTACAATATGCTGAAAGGTTATTATGGAATTTTTGCCCAATGATGCCAATAACATTCTACCTACTGCCACTTTAATGCAGAATAACTATATACTATATATATATATATATATATATATATATTTTTACATCTTTATAACTCACAGTTTGATTCCCCCTTCAGTTGCACAGGCAGTCTTACAGTATTATTGAATTTCACATTGCAGGAGAACTACGGTTTGGACCGGATAGAAGTGCGTGATAACGGCCATGGAATCAAAGCTGTAGATACTCCTGTAATGGCCGTGACACATTTCACGTCAAAGATCTGTAGCCACGAGGACCTGGAGCAACTGGAGACATACGGCTTCAGAGGAGAGGCACTGGGCTCCATCTGTGCCGTGGCCGAGGTGAGAAGTATTTAACAACTGTGTGTTATTGAATTACAGTACAGTCAGATCAAAAGAAAAAAAAGGCAAATGGGACAGAGTTATCAGAAATTATACATATTCAGGGTTCCCACGCATCCTGGAAAAAAACTGTAAAACAGTTGACCAATTTTCCATTCATTGAAAATGAATGGAAAATCTGAAAAATATCCTGGAAAATGCTGTGTTGTCCTGGAATTTTTTTGCAATATTTTCCTATTTTCTTTTAGCTGAGAATGAAGTCCTAGGCTATCTATCAGAGCTCCCCTAAATGGATAACATTATGTGCATTCCAATACCCGTACTATTTAGTATCCCAGAAAAAGATTTAGTATGTCCCAATACATAGTATGTCAAATGCAGTATGCCAAAAATACCAGGATATCCTACTACATCTGGTCGCATTTTGCAGTATGCAAGCCAGCATGCTTTTCTAGCTATTCTGACCCACAGTTTTCTGCACAGCAGATATATGAGCAAGAGGGTCAAAGTTAAAGGCGCAATATTAGGAGGAAGTGGTTTGTCCCAATTGTATGCATACTGCATTCAACAGTACGTACTTTGTAAGAGCAGCTGCAGTATGTACTAAAAGTAAAACAAAAAAAGATGCAATTTGGTCACGTCACATGGTAGCACATTACGGTGCATGACATTTAAGGTTTGTGATTCAACTCTGGCTGGGATCAATGGTTTCAAATGTGTTTGGCCTTTTTGAAAGGGTCGGATAGTAATGAATAACATGACGTGAAATGTTTAACTTTTGTAGCGGTAACTTCACAATAAAGTGAAGTCGCTGTACATTCTGCAGGTGTATTTGCATTATTCTAAAATCAATTTGTCATAACTTCTAAGCATGTAAGAGATGATTTCATAGAGAAGTTATAGCCATTTATTACACGGCTGTGTTGAATACTCGATTGTGATTGGTCAATCACAGCGTGATTGACTGCTGCTATGTATAACAGACTGTTGCTATGGATGTAGCTCTGATGTCCGACTCTGGTGGACCATTTTGTGTCAAATTATTGATTTCTGAAGTAAGTAGACGTTTAATAAGCGGGATAATGTACAACTAGCGGGTCATTGTTGTGAAATAAACCCCTTCGGGGTGATGCAAGATCTGCCACCTGCATCTCCCTGCTGGGTTTTATTTCACAACAATGACCCCCTCACTGTACATTATCCCTTACAGACTGCACATCTTTTAAATCAGACTTCCACAGAGAGGAAGATATTAGTGTATTGCATGATCCCTGTCTGTCGTACCAGCTAGATCATCACTGAAAACATCCTGGAAAATGATCTCCAGAAAAGAGTGGGAACCTTAATGTTGATCTATAAATTGTATACATGCACTGAACTCATAACAAAGTTCATGAAACAATTTTCACTCATGGACACATTTTTAATATAGTACAGAAAGCACAACTCTTTGATTTATCAGTATATTTCAGGAATGAAATATACATCCTGGATATACATCAGCATATAAACTGGGATGGTTGGTAACTTGATGTTTTATTCTACTCTTCTCTTTAAGGTGACTGTGATCACGAAGACACAGGAGGATGACATCAGCACCCAGTACATGCTTAACTTCACAGGGGAAATTGTTTCTCAGAAGCCGTCTCACTTAGGTCAAGGCAAGGCACCAATACTTGAATCAGTCTTGTAGTGAGCAACAAAACTCAAAGGACTGCTTTATAAGTGGAACTTTGAAGTTGTAGTCACAGATAGAGAAACTCTTTTTTCATACTGCTTAGCTGGAGATGCATCGACATGTCGCTGACAGATTTAGACACCAATTTGCATAATGTTTGACTCCACTACCAGTCACATTATTTCCTGTACTATAAATATGAAGTTACTCATTTGTTCCATGATTGGATTATACAGTTTATTAATATCTTGGAGGAAAAAAAAACAGTAGAACAGCGTACATAAGTATGAAAGGGATCCCGTAAAATTCTTGATGATAGAGGTGATATTGGCGTTTATTGTGAAAAGTGTCAGAATAACACACACTTTGAGCAGTGTCTAGTTAGATCTAGTCTACCTGATTCCTTTAGCCCTGTTGCAGGAAAAGTACATTTTATGTCAAAAGCCGTTGCACACCTTTGCTCTTTGTGTTTTACAGGCACAACAGTGAGCGTACTGAAGCTTTTCAAGACTCTCCCAGTGAGACGGCAATACTATTCCTCGACCAAGAAGTGCAAGGAGGAACTGAAGAAAACGCAGGACCTGCTGATGGCCTACGCCATTATAAAACCTGACTTGAGGCTCACGCTCATTCACAATAAGGTCAGTAACTGCTCCTCCCTTTTCAGATAAAGAAAACAAAACTATACTAACAACTTTCACTGGTGACTAATCTGAAGTTAATGCCAGATGTAACTGGCAGCTTTCAGTCAGTAGCATACAAATATATGCATAATATATATTATTTACAATCAACAGTGGTGATTGGGAAATTTTAAATGTAGGCAAAGTTTAAATGACTATAAATATAATATTTTTTCACCAGGCACTCACCAAGCAGTCAAAAAAATGTGTCTGTTAAAGTGATATGCAACTCAAAACTGAGTATCAAACACTAATCTCATGCAGGCTTGAAAGGTGACCGTGAAACGGTTTGTAGTTTGGTACATAGAAAAATAAAGGCAGTTGTGGTCAGCTTGGTTTCATGTCAGTTACAATGGAGTTTTTACTGTGGGAAAAAACATATCGAAATGTCTTTAGAATAGTTTCAAACCAATCCTGCAGCATAAATATCATCTTAGCTTTCAATTTGCATAATCAGTGTGTTTCAAACAATCATCACCTCCTCAAAATATGACTAAACACGTCTGCTGTGTCACGCTATTGTCCTTCCAAGAGCTACACTGGTAGCTGTGTCTTTGATTGGAGCGTAGAGATGGACAGCAGTAGGGGATTATGCTTCAGGAGAGGTGTGAGAAGATTTCTGTGGACATTTCAGTGCTTTTTGTCTGCAGTGGAAACTTGTCACCTTTGGAATCCACTGTAACGGACATGATTCAAGCTGAACAAAAGCACAAGTCAATCTGCTGTTCTTTGTGCAGTATGAAATTGCAAACTTTGAATATTCGTCGTCGTGAAGTGTATTATACTGAGCCAATGGGGAAAAGAAGTTGTTTTAGGATGTCTGTCCTGAAAAGTGATTTGAAGGAATACTTCACCCACAAAATGTCCATTTGTATATCAATTACTCACCCTGTGTTACCTTGAATTCTTGAAGAAAACTTTTTACTCACATGACTCCACCATGAACAAAGAATCAAGAAATGGCAAAAAAAATGGCTTGATGATTTGAAGAAAATGGGAGTTTGGATGTTTAACAACAGCAAGACAATATGAAAACATCCGTTGTCTCATTTATTCAGCCGTATGCTCACTACTTCCCAAACACATGCGTCTTCTTTAAAACCTTACTATTTAAAACACTTTGAACTTGCAAGGACAAGCAGTGGGCCTGTGCAAGCGTGGGACCGTTTATGTGGAAGTGTTTTGAATAGTAAGGTTTTAGCAAAGATGCATGTATTTGGGAAGTACTGAGCATTCGGCTGGATAAAAGAGACTTGGACTATGCTGCACGAGTTGTTTTGCTGTTAAACGCGGCCCCCATTTGCTTCAGTTCATCAAGACTTTTCTCTGTTCTTTGATTCTTCATTCACCGTGGAGACATGGTGAGTAACTGATATACAAATGGTCATTTTGTGGGTGAAGTATTCCTTTAAATCTGTGTTCATACAGCATGTAGTCCTCCAGGCTCAGCAACCACTAGGTGTCCTCATTAGTCTTCAAATGACTGTCCCAACATCACTGGATCAAATCACCCTCAGTTTTTGTTGATATGCCATGTATTTACAGTATAGTGTTATACGTGTGGCAAACTTAAATGGCGACATTGACAATGTGTAAAAGCACTGAGAACAAATGTGAAATGACATACTATAAGATTATTGATGTTATACAAAGGAATGTCATTTAGATCTTAGAGGGGAAAAAAGGGTTCATTGGTCCTCAACATTTTGATACTACTGCTGCTACGACTACTACATCTGGAGCTACTATTAATAATAATACATGGTATTTATAAAGCACACCTTTTAAAAAAATAGTTGCTTCCACCAAAATGATGTATAAAGACAGCAACAATAATAAAGTTTAAGGAGTAACTATTAACTGTACACAAAATAAAAATGGTCTGCGTAGGAAAAATTGAGATTTAGTGCATTTTTTTGTTTTCAAATATATTTGTATTCATCAGTTTATTTAATATATGACTCAGGTTAACAATTATATTGAACCAAAAGATAGTTTGTATCCATTGGCATTCAATCAATGAAAAAACAACAACTTACAAACAGTAACAACAACGAGACAAATGGAAAGAGTGTAAAAATACAAAATGCCTAGATAATCCCAGTTTGTCATACAAGGGTTCCCCTGTTTAAATTTCACTCATTTGATAATGTGAAATATTACAAAAAAGTCCATTGTCTTCTCAGCTTGCAGCCGTAAAGGTGCGTACGGCTTCCTTTGACAGTAGAGCTTGGTGTTTGTACCTTTGCCTTAGATTCTATGTCAAACGTGTAAAAGCTCTTAAACAGAAAGTTCCAAAATGATATTCAGGAGCTTGTCAGGTAAATTATTAATCAAACACCTTCTCGCAGACAGTAATAGTCTCCAGCCTCCTGTTGTTTTGTTGTCAGTGCTAATGCGAGTCAGTGAGCTATGAAATCGTTACGTGTGATGGAAAATATTTATTTGGCTTGTAGAAGCACTTCAGAAACACACAAAGCTTTTATCGAGCCAAGTGAGGGCAGACAGACTAACCCGATAGAAAGAGGCTTCTGTGCGGGTTAGTGAGTCTGTGCTGGCTCGGCTTGATAAAAGCTCAACTGACAGACTACATGTATTTATTATGGCTCCAACTAAAAATGATTTTCATTACTGATTAATCCAATCTGTCATATATGTCAGAAAATTGTGAAATATCCCCATCACAATTTCTCAGAGTTCAACCTGACATCTACACATACTGTAGCTTGTTTTGTCCGACCCATATTCCAAAACATATTCTAATAATAATGATATAAAAGTTGACGAAATCAGCAAATCCTCACATTAGAGAAGCTGGAACCAGAAAATGTTTGTCATTTTTACTTGATAAACGATTCATTGATTATCAAAATCAATCATCTTGTCTTTATTGGACTAATATTTATTAAGGGTAAAGTATGTTAACCTCTCGCATAATGACACGTATGAATGTGGCTGTTTGTTATTTAAGCAATGTACTCTAATGACATTCAGGTGTGGCTTAAAGGCTCCTGTTCTTTTGAAAAGGTTGAGATCTGCTGAAGTGAAATTTGTTGTCATCAAAAGATGTTTATATCAATAAAAAGGAATATGTAATGGTACAATAGAAATAATGTATACTAGTGATATAAAAACCTGTCAGCAATTACGCACAACAAGAAAAACATGGAACAATGAATTCCAAATTCTGTTGCAAAAAATGGAAAAAAAAATCAAGATGTACTCTGAAACCTTGCAGTAAATAATGATGACCCTACACAAGAGTCTAAATCTACAATACATTGTCTTAAACCAGTGGTTCTCAAAGTGTGTGGCGCGCCCCCCTAGTGGGGCGTAGAGGCATGACGGGTGGCGAACAGGTGAGGTAAATGTGCCGTAACTTGCCGCGAAATAAATGTTTTGACATCAGAATCTTTTTCACGGTGGAACAGTAAACACATCGGCTATGGCGATGGTGTTCATTTTGTAGATTTACAGAATGGACAGATATTTAACCGGGACAAAAAGAAAAACAGACGAGGCTTTGGAGAATATACAAGACAACATGCTCAGCCGACGGTAATCAAAAGAAAATATGACGGAGTAGGGCTGCATCGAGTTGTTTGAAGCTTTATTCACAACGTTGACATTCAAATTATTATTATTAATAAATGGTAGGGCTGTCAATTGATTAATCACGATTAATCACAAATGAATCGCGCATTTTTTATCTGTTCAAAATGTACCTTAAAGAGAGATTTGTCAAGTATTTAATACTCTTATCAACATGGGAGTGGGCTGCTTTATGCAAATGTATGTATATATTTTTTACTGGATATCAATTAACAACACAAAACAATGACAGATATTGTCCGGAAACCCTCACAGGTACTGCATTTAGCATAACAAATATGCTCAAATCATAACATGGCAAACTGCAGCCCAACAGGCAACAACAGCTGTCAGTGTGTCAAGTTATGTCAGTTGGACTATAACTTGCCCCAAACTGCATGTGATTATCATAAAGTGGGCATGTCTGTAAAGAAGAGACTCGTGGGTACCCATAGAACCCATTTACATTCACATATCTTGAGGTCAGAGGTCAAGGGACCCCTTTGAAAATGACTATGCCAATTTTTCCTCACCAAAATTTTGCGTAATTTTGGAGCGTTATTTAACCTCCTTCTCGACAAGTTAGTACAAAATGGTTGATACCAATTGATCCCCTATGTTGTCTAGTTTCCTATGATGCCGGTATCTTCACTCTAGCTTTAAAACTGAGCCCGCTAGAACCTAAAAATCGCACGTTGCGTAAATCCGTTAAAGAAATTAGTGGCGCTAAAACAAATTTGCGTTAAAGCGTTAACTTTGACAGCCCTAGTAAATGGTAAATGGACTTGCTAGTCTTCCAACCGCTCAAAGCGCTTTACACTACATGTGAGCATTCACACACACATTCGTACACTGATGGCAGAGGCTGCCATGCAAGGTGCCACCCTGCCCATCAGGATCTAATCTAAATACTCATTCACACACCGATGGCTCAGCCTTCGGGAGCAATTTGGGGTTCAGTATCTTGCTCAAGGACACTTCAACATGTGGAGGAGCAGCCGACCTTCCGATTAGTGGGCGACCTGCTCTACCTCTGAGCCACAGCCACCTTAGGGAAACATTACCTTCCACCTTCTCTTCCCCCCTCTCTCTCAAACACACACACAGAGTGAGCGATGTGCTGCTCAGTCCGTCTATGTCTATGTTCAAAAGCCTAAACTTATTGAAAAAAGGTAGATGATAAGTATTCTGATTCAGTCCATATTTGTTGGTGTTTAGCCTTTCAAAAACAACATTTTCACTGCGGTCAAAAACAGTTTACTCTCCCACTCGCACCTGGAACAGCACCATAAATTACAATTATGTAACCACAATAACACAAAATCTGTGTGTATTTTATGTCTAAAAACTCTGGCAGTATGAGACCCATACTGGTAAACTCAAGGATGCAAATTGTTAAAAAGTGTTGCTCTTGAGGAGTGTTTGTTAATGTCTACTAGCAAATGGAAACAGTCAAATCACTACTTGATCGTTGGGTGAGGTAGTGGACAATAGAAGCTTAACTAAATATAACCAACGCACATACCAAAGCAATGCATCATATTCCACAATGTCCAATTTTATTGACATAATTTTTAGCATATTTTTTAGACCAGTTGTGTTTGCTGACTTTTTTTTCACCCGTCCCCTGGGTTGCAGGCGTTTTTGGTGTGCACAATAAAAAAAAAAAAAGCCAGTTATTTTGAGTTGTTCCATTTTATAACATTAGATAAGCAGTAGAATTATTTAGCAATTAAACATTTCCATCCCGTATGCCCTTTCCACACCACAGCTAAGCGTAACTGTCA
Source organism: Sebastiscus albofasciatus (assembly GCA_916701655.1). Taxonomy (NCBI): domain Eukaryota; kingdom Metazoa; phylum Chordata; class Actinopteri; order Perciformes; family Sebastidae; genus Sebastiscus; species Sebastiscus albofasciatus. Next base: position 127,000 of record CAKAOI010050064.1, read on the forward strand.
GGTGCTCCAAACACAAATATGGCTGACTGTGAACTCTGATTTGGCTGATTATGACGCCTGAGTAAGTCTGCTGAACACAGCTGCGAACTTAACCCCAGATTCGGTTTCAGGCTGCAGCCAGTTTGTACACAGAAGTGTATGGGTGGCGTGTGGATCACGGAGGGGGCCACACGACCACCATATAACTTTCATAGAAATCAGTGTTGAGGTGGTCAGAGGAAAGTAGTGAACCCAATCAGCACTCGGTTGCCCCTATCCTTTATCTCCAACTCTGCTATTCGGCCTGTGTCGTGTTTCACAGCTTCTTCAAGAACTGTTTACAGGAGTGATCCATTTACATGGGCCAAATTGCGTATTTAATAGCCGAGACATGCCCTGCAGAGTGCGTGCTTTTTGAAATCAACACCCGGGAAATATACTCACTGGTGGACGCAAACTACAAGCTCACTCATGGGTGTCAACATATTTTGTACCTAAAATAATTTTTTGATCTGACATAATTCCATAATGCCAACAGTCCTTGTTGATTTTAAATAATTATTTTTAATGTTTCAAAAGCCCATTTATTTTGACTTTGGCAAATCCATATCTTTTATGTTCCCTGCTCTGAATTTTGACGTCGACTGCTATGGCTACGTTTAGTTGGTTTTTAGTCCATCTCTGGCTGAATCTCTTGACAGAAACAAAAATGTATGAACTCCAGATATGTTGGCTGCTTCGTGGCCCGGTTACTATCCTGACACGTGTTTATGCGGTGTGATTTGCCTGATGTGGACTCATGGAATTTGACTGGTGTCATATTGTTGCAGGTGGTGGTTTGGCAGAAGGCCAAGGTGGCCGATCACAGAAGTGCCCTCCTTGCTACACTGGGGTCCAGCGCCGTTTCCAACCTGCTCCCTTGCCACCATCGCCAAGAGCAACCGGAGGTGAGTTAAGGGGAAATATGCAGAGATGAGTTTGTTCCAGTTTTCTTTTGGTTTTTGGTCATAACATTGCATTAGTAAAAAAAATATTTCACATTTTAGATAAGTCAGTTTGATATCAAAATATAGCCCATTTCAGACACAACTCAAAGTGCTAAACATAAACATACAAAACAAATAACAGAAAATAAGACAATTCATAAAAGAGAAAAAAAACTGTAGAAATATGGTAGGTTAAAGGAGGTAAGAGGTGCAGAAGTATAAGAGTGTAACATCTTTAAATTTGGGCGGCTGTGGCTCAGAGAAGGAAGGTCAGCGGTTCGATCCCCGGCTCCTCCAGTCCACATGTCGAAGCGTCCTTGAGCAAGATATTTAACCACCATTTGCTCCTGAAGGCTGAGCCATCAGTACGTGAATGAGTATTTAGATTAGATCCCGACTAGACTAGAAAGGCGCTACATAAGTGCAAGTCCATTTACCATTTAAATAACCTCTGGAAATGCAGTGGCAAACAGAAAAGTTTTAAACCTTGATTTAAAAGAACTAAGTGTTGATGCAGACCTCAAGTGTTCTGGAAGTTTATTCCAGATCTGCAGTGCAGAAACTGAAAGCTGCTTCTGTGTGTCTGGTTTTGACCCTGTGGACGGTGAGCAAGCCTGTCCCAGTAACAGAGCAGCATGTCACAAATATATTTTGGCCCCAAACCATTCAGTGCCTTGTGTGTCAATAATAATATTTTGAAATCAATTGTTTGATTAATAGGAATTAGCACTGAGAACTGGGGTGATGTGTCCCACTTTCTTGGTTTTAGTGAAGACTCGGGTAGCAGAGTTCTGAATCGGCTGCAGTTGTCTACAGAGAGCTGTTACACTGTTACCAAAATTAAAGCAGCAGTGGGTAGAAATGGAGCAAATATGATTTAAAAAAAGTTATTTTTATAAAACTCACTATATCCTGACAGTAGTGCATGAGACAGGTAATCTGAAAAAAAATCATGCGCCTCTGGTGTCCTCCGGTGCTCCTAATGGCATCTGCAAGATTTCACAGACCGGAGGAAAACAACCAATCAGAGCCGAGCTGGAGCCTTGCCGTCTCTGCAGCTGTCAATCACTCACGAACTCCGACCAAACGGTCAAACTAGGCAGCGCTGATCAAATATGAATCAGTATTCTGTTACTGTAATGACTATTACTACTCTCCTCAAATGTTTTCAGAAACATCTTGTAGTGTACTGTTTAGCTGTAAAATGAGAAAGTTTGTGACCCGGCAGCCATGTTGAGACCAGTTGAGGAAATTCCAAGTCCCGCCCACCAGCCGGAGCACAGCCAATAGGAACGCTCTCTCTGAAATGACCTGTGATTGGTCAAAGTCTCCCGTCATGGGCTAGATTTTCTAAAGCCTGAAAACAGAGCCATGAGGAGGTGCAGAAGTCTAGTTTTCTCTCAGAACACTTGAATTACAATATGCTGAAAGGTTGCTATGGATTTTTTGCCCAATGATGCCAAAAACATTCTGCCTACTGCTCGTTTAAGTCTACTAAAAATAATGGCATGGACAAGTTTCTCTGAGTCTTGCTGAGACATGAGTCCTTTAAGTTTTGCTAAGGTGGTTGTATTTTTAAGTATTTTCAAGGTGGTTCTTGGCTGATTTTTGTAATCTTGTTGATGTGGGTTTTTAAACTTTTAGTCCAGAACTGCGCCAAGATTTCTGACATGGTTTGAAGTCTTAAACATCAGGGCTTAGAGATGAGCACCGACATTCGTTCATTCCTTTTTGGCACCAAAAATAATTGTTTCAGTTTTATCCTTATTTAATCGGGACATCCAACCACTGCACTTATTCAGTGACTTTATTAGTCCATAATCATCTGGATTTATTGTTATGTAAATATGTGTGTCGTCTGCATAATTGAGGTAGAATATTATATTGTTTTCTGAGATGTGAGCTAGTGGGAGCATATTGATGTTGAATCGAGATGGACCGAGAATGGAACCTTGGGGAACTCCGCATGTCGTTGCTGTTCGTTCAGATTTGTAGGGACCAAGTGACACAAAATAGTCAGGATCCTGCAGATAGGATTTAAACCAGTTAAGGGCTGTCCCAGTTCTTCAGTCCATTAATAATGTTATGGTCAGCTTTGTCAAATGTTATGTCGTCACTCACAATCCAGATAGCAGGAGAACAATTATTTGAGCTGATGAGAAACAGTTTTTCTATGAATTTACCCAGAAATAGGAGGTTTGATATGGGCCTATAATTCTGCATGATTGAGGTGTCTAAATTTGATCACTGCTGTTTTTAGTGTTTTGGGGAAATGACCTGAGAGGAGGGAGGCTTTGACTATTTCCAGGAGGTCTGTCTGATGCCATGCAATCACGGGACGAATATCAAGGCAGCAGAAGGAAGAACTTCAACGTAACACAATCTCCTCCAGGGTGTTACGGCTGATGGGATCAAATTGTGTCACGCAGATAGAATTGGTTTTAAGAGGAAGCATGGATGACATGGATCCTTTACCTGATGCAGAGGCACTGACAGCTTGTTGGATTCTTTGAATCTTGTCTGTAAAGAAGGAGGTAAAGTTGTTGAATGATTTGGTAGAGAGGAGTTTAGGAGCTACTGATATGGGGGGGGGGGCTTAGTCAGCCTGTCAACAGTTGTAAATAAGGCATGTGCGTTATTACCATTTTTGGTTCTGATATCAGAGAAAAACAGATTGATTTGCTCTTCTTAGTTATGAGTGCGAAGACTCTCTTTAAAAATCTCGTAGTGAATATGGAGATTTGATTTTCGCCATTTGCGTTCTGCTTTTTGACATTCTCTTTTCTTGAAGCTTCACCAGTGAGGCATTTCTCCATGGTGCTTTTTTAACAGACAACTTTAGCAGGAGCGAGAGCATCAATAAGATTTGTGATTGTAGAGCAGCCAGGAGTGGAGGAGAAAGCCTGAGTGAACAATCTGCTGGTGTTTTCAGTGATATCGTTTTTAGTGCAGACACTGATATTTATTTCAAAGGAGACACAGGTGCGATCGGATAGAACAGCATCAGTAACAACAACGCTAGAAATATTGAGACCTTTTGTGACAACTAGGTCAAGAGTGTGACCTTATTTTGTGTGTGTGGGCTCTGTCACATACTGGCTTAGTCCATAGCTGTCCAGAATGCAAGATGATTCCACAGCACTACTGTCCTGGGGGTTGTCAACACGGATGCTGAAATCACCTGCCATAAGTATACAGTCAAAGTCGATGCAGATAATCGACAGTAGTTCAGTTAAACCAGCAGTAGGCGCAATAATTTTGGCATCATTTGGCAAAAATAACCTTTCAGCATATTGTAATTCAAGTGTTCCGAGAGAAAACTAGACTTCTGCTCCTCCTCATGGCTCTGTTTTCAGGCTTTATAAAATCTAGACCGAGACGGGAGGCTTTGGCCAATCACAGGTCATTTCAGAGAGAGAGCGTTCCTATTGGTTGTTCATTCAATGAGGCAGCTGTCAATCACTCCCGAACTCTGATCAATCGGTCAAACTAGGCAGCGCTGATCAAATATGAATCAATATTCTGTTACTGTAATGCCTATGTCTGTGAAATCTTGCAGAGGAGGACACAGAGGCACATGATTTTTTTTTACCTGTCTTGTGCACTACTGTCAGATATAGTGAAAATCATATTTGCTCTAATTCTACATACTGCAGCTTTAAGTCAATCCTGTATAAACTGTAAGTCAAGTCGAAAAAATGTTTAGAATATTTCAGTGGCCTGTAGATATTTAAGCTCGACATGAGGGATTTAACTGAAGAGCCAGATATTCCAAAAGAAGCAAATCTTTGCATTGTTATTTCCTTTTGATATAGTTAACCCTGTCTGACTGTCACATGGACCATTACTCAGCTGGGCAAAGTCACCTTAGTTTGAACATTGTAACAAAGAGTGTCGTGAATGTGAAGAGACTACATGGAGTGCATTGCTCTCTGATGGATGAGCGTCACCGGCACATAGCACGGCTGAGCTGGCACAGAGCCGCACGCTACCGCCCTCCCACCTCCTCGTGTACACAACTTGCACTCTTTGCTCTCATACTGTGGCTCCCATGCCCCTTTGCTCTTCATTGTGGGGGCATTGTGGCAGTTCATCTTCATTAGACACACACTTGCCCCCTTAAAAAAGCTCATTGTCAACAAGAAATTAATAAAAATGATATGTCATTTAGTCTAATTTTCAGTCAATATTAAAATTAAATAATGTGACGTGGTTGAAATGTCATTTTACTTGTTTCAGGATTGTTCCTGAACTCAGTGTCTTTGACATTGTGTGACATTAAGTTTAAAATAAGTTGATTTATCATTGGAAATAAATGATGATGACTCAGTGTCTGATTTGTTGTATGTGCTTTAAAAAGGTCTAATCATAACTGTCATTATTCCATTAATTGCCTGGTTAAGATGGATACGTTTTGCAGAGCAAATGAGAGCATGCACGTTATACTTGACCGTGAGCTAATAACCTCATCATGAACGCCTGGTCTGAAGCCAGCAAATGTGGTCAGTTGGTGGCTGGCCAACTGTTCCCTTGCCCTTTTCTCTTGAGTTCTTTCCTGATGAAGAGGGAGTGATTTTCTGTTAGCTAAGCTTTGCTGTGCGGATCGTAATTGAATTATTTTCGAGCGGTAACTTTCTGCTTGGTCACGGTAGGTGTCATGTGGCTCGTACCTGCTGCCAGGCCGCCGGCTAATCTAGTCTGACAGATATGGAGCAGCCCTTTTCACCCTGTTTCTCTCTCATTTTCCTCTTTGTTGTTGTTATTTTGCTGCTGCACTTTGGTGCCCGGTTATGAGAACGACCTTTCACCTTTTCCTCTTACTCCCTGTAGCAATTTTCTCCTCTTTGTCCCCAACACCAAAGCTTAGTGATCAAGGGAACCAGGTTGACAATCTCACTGGGGCCTCGCTCCGGGAGAGTTGTAAGAGCTGTTCCTCTGCAGAACAAAATGTGACACTCGCTTTTGGCAGCATGACTACACATAGCCGCGGCCCTTTGGGGCCAGAGGTGCCATTCGTGCTCTCATAAAGTGACCCTAATGAGCAGAAATAGAGAGAAGCACATGTGCCCCGACCTGAAACAGCAGTTCGTTTATTAACTTCATTGGCGTGCGTTGCTGCTAATAATGAGCCCGAGGCCATGTGGGGGAAAAAAAAAAGCAAAGCTATGCTGCTTGCAATCTGTAGAACATTAATAGCTTTCCATAATTTCTTACTAGCTTACATTAATAATGGAGTTTTAAGTGTAATTGTTCAGTTTTATGTTGAGTCATCAATTTGAGCTCATGGGAACTGCCTCTGGCATGATTCTAGGTGAAAGGTGATCATGTACGACATGTTCACAGTGGAGCCTGCGTGTCGAGAAGAACCAGCACACTCACTGCCTGTCTCTCTTGATTGTTTCCAAACTTCCTATGAAAAGAAGTTTGATATTTAGACATCCTAAAATGTAAAGGAGTTGATGAGTGTAGTGAACTTCCTAAGGAATGTAGCTTTACTACTTGTCCTCATTATGCCGTGACCGTGTATGTACAGCGTATGTACAGTATGCTTCGACCGATGCTGAGCGCCTGTTTGCTTGCGCACAACGAGAATTAATGACTTCATTCCCAGCTGTGCTGTCAGTGGAATGGATCAACCGGGCCGTCCTCATTGAAAATGTAATGATGGTAAAGTTTATGTAACGTCCAGGTGCGCTGAAAACATTTGCAAAAGCAAGGCCTCATTTACAAAACGTCCTTGTCAAATTCAGCCCTTTATTACAACCATTATTTGTTATGTAGTGTCATATTTCTCTTTACTTTGTGCCTGTCTGTTTAATATTATCATTGCTTTATATTTTATTCAGATTGTTTTGGATGGCTTTTTTCCAAAGCCTGGAGCGGATTACTCTTCTACCAGCTCATCTAACCCTGACAAAACTTTTATATTTGTCAACAACCGGCCTGTCCACCAAAAAGATGTCATGAAGGTACCAGAGTCATCTTGGATAACTCGATACAACACAATTCATACTGCACAATGAATATTTTTTCGCATCTAATACCATTCTTTTATTTCATATTCACCTGTAAAACTTGATTCTGGTTGGATTGTGTGATCGATCGTCAGTTGCTGCGTCAACACTACACTGCTCAGTATCCGGATGACCAAGCCCGAAACCGTTACCCCACTGTCATGCTTAAAATTACAGTTCCACCATCCTCAGTCGACGTCAACCTGACACCGGACAAGACCCAGGTTCTTCTTCATAACAAGGTAGCTATGAAATTCAGTATATTCGGATAGAATTTGGTCGGACGTCATGTCATTCATGGTCCAGCCTTGCTCTCCATCGAGGGAATAAATCAAAACCCTAGCCTACCAGATGAGAATGGAAATTAAATCCTGTGTTTTTTTTACTGTCTGTGATCTGTCTGAAATGTAGGAGGCAGTGCTGACCGCAGTAGACGCATTGCTGGTTTCTCTCTATGGCTATCGGCCCGATGTTGACCCCCCAGCTGAGAAGCAGCTCGACCGTGAGACATCCCCCACACCGTCTAGTCCTTTGCAGACTGATGCTTCCCAACCGGACAATGAACAAAGTGTAGAGAGGGATAACGGTCTCCCCAACCACCACTTCAAAAATGCACCTAAACACAGTGACACAGCTCCGTCAGCAGCAATAACCACTGATGCATCACTGGCCCACCAGACCTCAAATGGCAGCTCTTCATCCTCCATAGCAGAGGACTGGATTGTCAACCAGATCCCAGCTGGGCTGGAGTCTAACTTTTCTCTCTATGACGATGAAATGGCTCAGAGCTGCACCCAGACAGCAGATTCAGCAAGCAAGTCCCCTGAAAGACTCGTGGACAACGCCTTGTCAGGTGCAGACACAACCAAAGACCAGATATCAGCTGAAGACTGGAGCCGGGGGACGGCTTTGACCGACCCCGTATCACGAGAACCCCTGCAGCCCGTCAGAGTCCATCAACCCTCAAAGAACAATCCTTCTGACTCGGATGAGATCGAGAGTCAGAGCAGCTCGAACAAAAAGCTGTTCAACGCCATAACGGAGAAGCGGGCCGCTCTGACGGCCTACGACCTGATCAGCAACCGCGCCATGAGGGCACCGCTGTCTCCCGCCGCTCTGTTCGAGAAGGAGGCCAGAGTAGAGGTCCTCAGGGAGAAGCCTACAGCCAGCCTGCAGGATATCAGCGTCACCGTTCACGAGAGGTGGAAAAATCTGAGGGAGGAAGACCGTAAGAAGTAAGTTTCCAGACCTTCACCTTTCCAGGCAGTTGTTTCCATTTCTTGTTATTTGCAAGAGCAGAGCGAGGGGGGAAAGTCTGACCTGTCATTTGCATGTGTAAAGCCTAGTCTGGAAATTTTGTTGATATGAGCTGTGTTTCTAATTTCCAGCGTCTAATGGGGGTTTAGGTAGATGACATTTTCCGCAGTACAAGGTATCATTATTGGTGAAAATGGTGAAAGTATGCCATTTATCCAGAGAATTCACATGTCTCACATTTGTGGCAGATTTTGTTGAGCATTTATTCAATAATAAACCCACTGAAATTGTCTTATTTCCCATACCAACAATAGTCCCTACTAAACAGAGGCATTCATAGAGGCACTATGACAAGATTTATAAGACATATGAACTAATACTTCCCTTTATATACAGTCTATGATATGTTCTGATTTCTAAATAGAAACCACAACATACATTTAACATCTGAATGTCCTGTTTCCAGATTCTGGTTCCAGTCTCTTTGTTCATTTAAAAAAAAATCTCACCTGCACTTACTTCACAAGTGGTTTGAGGAGTGACACATAGTTGGCTAGTCAAGAACAGATTTGGCACCAAACAGATGGAGGTAATGAGTGTTTGTGTTTGACCCTCGCTCCCTCAGAGTCTAAGGATTTACATTAATGAAGGTGAGACAGGGATTGAAGTTATTTGAAAAAACAAATAAACAAAATTATAAAAACGTGGTGACTAGATAAATGTGCATTTTGGTAGGACATTGTGTCATTATCCACGCTCAACATGTGCATTTGCTTCTGACTCAAGTCTGAGATTTAAAGCTGCAGTGGGCAAATATGATTTAAAACAGTTATTTTTTATAAAATGGTCACTATATCCTGACAGTAGTGCATGAGACAGGTAATCTGAAAAAAAATCATGTGCCTCTGTGTCCTCCGATTTCACAGACCGGAGGAAAATAACCAATCAGAGCTGATCTGGAGCCTTGCCGTCTCTGAGCAGCTGTCAATCACTCGCGAACTCCGATCAAACAGTCAAACTAGGCAGCTCTGATCAAATATGAATCACTGTTCTGTTACTGTAATGCCTATTTCTCAACAGCCGGAGCACAGCCAATAGGATCGCTCTCTCTCTCTGAAATGAGCTGTGATTGGTCAAAGCCTCCCGTCACGGGCTAGATATTCTAAAGCCTGAAAACAGAGCCATGAGGAGGTGCAGAAGTCTAGTTTTCTCTCAGAACACTTGAATTACAATATGCTGAAAAGGTTATTATGGATTTTTTGCCCAATGATGCAAAGAATATACTGCCTGCTACCACTTTAAGTACACAAAACATTTAGAAAATGGTGCTAATAGCAGGTCAGAGGGCACAGCACAGCGCACAGGCCATGGGCAACTCTTAAGTTTTGCGATTGATTGTATCAAAACCAATTAAGAAATAGGAAGAGAGGTGAAACTTTTCACGCAGTCGTTATTAGTAACCTGTAGAATGGTCCAGATGAACGGACGTGTCAGTAAAAGAAAGAACAAACTGTGCTACCTACTGATCTCTATCCACGGAGCTACTCAGCAAGTCGCATCATGGAATAACACCATTATACTGCGCTGAAGGCGCTTCAACCCAATTATGTTAGATTACTGCATACCAATTTAAAGTAATTGCAAAGTTGGAAAATGTGCATCAGCAGTAGTTGGGGCCTTATATAAGGTATGGAAGAGCGTATGGAAAAAGACATCTGTTAGGAATCCTGCCTTGCCGCACTGCTGTCTTAAACATGAAATAAGATGTGGCAAGGACTTGGCTCCTTTCACCGCCACTGTTTAGTGGCACACCACTTCTAGGAATTACACTTGCACAAGTTCACGTAACAGGTTCTCTGAATAATGGGGTGCTGAAGTGTAAGCTCTAATGCTTAACATGTGAAGATCTATGGAAACACGAGTTGGCAAACTGCTTTGTAGACAAGAACAGATGGTAACTCAGCAGCTGTGCTACACAGAGGAAATTAAACGTACAAGTGAGGAATGAACATCATGCTGTACTGAAGAAGATTTGAAACTAGAGATTGAGACCATAAACTCATGTTTACAATGTTTACTGAGGTAATAAATCAAGTGAGAAGTAGGCTCATTTTCTCACAGACTTCTATACAATCAGACTTCTTTTTGCTGCCAGGGGAGTCGCCTCCTGCTGGCCGTTATAAAGAATGCAAGTTTAAGGCACTTCCACATCGGCTTGTTGGTTTGGCAGTAGATATCTCTGCAGCTCAAAACATTGATGTATTTGGCATAACGTCAAAACTGTTCTCTGTACTCTTTCGATAATGTTAGCTCATTTTTTGAACTAGGTAACGTTTTAAACTAAAATTCTGGCCAGATCTTATACATTGCACCTTTGTAAAGGGGTGATCCAGCAATTAAGTATTGCACTTCCTTAAAGTTGGGGCGGCTGACAAGCGACAGGTTAAATTAAGAATCGAAGCAGCAGGGTGTGCATTCGAAAGAATTGCATGTCATTTCAAATTCGTTCAAACTTAAACCCTGTTAAATCCTAAGACTTTGTATCAAGCTCCAGAAAAACTGGCTTTTTGTTAGAAATGTCATGTTTTTCTCTCAGACTTTGGAGAGCTCCCTTCGGAGCCACAGAGGACGTTTTACAACTGTTTTCGCAGATTGAGTCGTACTCCTTGTGATGAGTAAACTGAACGTCGTGTGTAACATTGGTGGAGTGCCCCTTTAACTTAGCTTAGTTTGAACCTAGGCGCTGCTTGTGTGTGCTGGGATGACAACTTGGAATAGATTTCAAAGAGGGTTGTCACTACTAACTCTTGGTTGAACTCTGCAGGTATGAGGAGAAGGCAAAAAAACACCTGGAACACCACAACCAAAGGACAAAGCTGGCTTCTGCTGAAGGCCCCAGAGAGGCGAACATGAACACCCCAAAGGGCCACGCACAGGGCCACAAACGCAAGGCCCCACTGTCCAACCAGCAGCTGCTGGACGAGCTCTTCTCCGCACAGCCCCAAAAGAAGATGAAGAACCCCGCACCTAAGCCTTCGCAGCCCCTCCCCTGTAGCGTAGCTGCCCTTCGGCTGCAGCTTCAGCGCCTTTCATCCCAGAGCAGCGCAGTGCCACGGGGCCTCCGTCTTGTAAACCGGCTGGCCTCTCAGAGCGCCTGGGTCATTTTATATGGTCAGAGGCTCATGTTGTTAAACCCATTTCGAGTGGAGGAGGCCTTGCTGTTTAAGAGACTCCTAGAGAATAATATACTTCCAGCAGTGAATCTGCAGAACCCTATACAGTTAACAGATGGGTAACGTATCACTCACTTCTCACCAACAAAATGCCAAAGCTGTGGAAAACTGCACACTCATCCAATTTCTTTACATACAGCATATGTTCGACACTATTTTTAAGACAAACAGATCCTAATCCGTGGTTTCTATTAAGGTTTTTTAATGTCTGAAAATACACTGCTGTTGTATGTTGAACATCGGCTTGTCTCTCTTTTCTAGAAGTCTAGGAGGAGCTGAATATACGGAGGCTTTGTGCAACATGGAGAAACAAAGCCCTGAGCTAGACGGGGGGGCCCTCTTCTCTGATCCCAGGCTTGTGGCTAATGGGTTTAAAATCAAACTCACTCCAGGTACATTGTAAATAAAAATCAGACCGTAATGCTGTTGTACGAGGCGCTCTAATATGATTGAACATTAATTTACCAATGTGTCCTTCTGAACCTGATTACAAAATAGTACTTATAGTAGTACTAGTAATAGTACTAGTCCTTAACAGTCCTTAAACAGTTTACAACACTCCCAATCAATCACAAAATAAGCCTTTCTTCTCTTTTTAAGTCACGCTGTTTTTAAAGGTCTCACGGATCGTCTAGTTTTATTTAACAAATGTTGGAGCCATTTGCCATCATTTAATGTCATAGTTCACCAGTCACCAGTAGAAATGTCAAACGCACAGTCCCCAGTAACTGGATTACTAGGCAATTATTTCTGACTTAATATTCCTTCAACAAATTTGTCCATCATGAAAAACAATGAATGATAAAATAGAGAAGTTGCAATTCACGAGGACCAAAACAACCTAGTATGTTTTTCTTTTTTGTAATTAAAAGCATTTTTTTTTTCTTTTATAATGGATCATGACAAGTGTAATAATAACTGGTACATTATGGCAACTTAATCATACAGTATATTATGTACATTGACCACAGCGTTTTTATTAGCACACATGTACGAGGAGTAAAGTTATGTGACAAGTTATCTTTGAACTAAGCACATATTTTACACACTAAGAAATGAGTCCTATTAAAGCTGCAGTGGATAGAAATGGAGCAAATATGATTTAAAAAAAGTTATTTTTATAAAAAGGTCACTATATCCAGACAGTAGTGTAGGAGACAGGTAATCTGAAAAAAAAATCAGGTGCCTCTGTGTCCTCCGGTGCTCCGAATGGCATCTGCAAGATTTCACAGACCGGAGGAAAACAACCAATCAGAGCCGAGCTGGAGCCTGGTGCAGCTGTCAATCACTCACGAACTCCGATCAAATGTTCAAACTAGGCAGCGCTGATCAAATATGAATCAATATTCTGTTACTGTGATGCCTATTTCTCACCTCAAATGTTTTCAGAAACATTTTGTAGTGTGCTCTTTAGCTGTAAAATGAGAAAGTTTGTGACCCCCCAAGCCATGTTGAGATAAGTTGAGGAAATACCAAGCACCGCCCACCAACCAGAGCACAGCCAATAGGAACGCTCTCTCTCTCTGAAATGACCTGTGATTAGTCAAAGTCTCCCGTCACGGGCTAGATATTTTAAAGCCTGAAAACAGAGCCATGAGGAGGTGCAGAAGTCTAGTTTTCTCTCAGAACACTAGAATGACGATATGCTGAAAGGTTATTATGGAGGTTTTGCCCAATGCCCTACTGAAGCTTTAACCAATAATCTGGTAACTGTAAACAATCGGTTAGTGTAGTGCAGCTAGTGTGTGATATAATGCAAATAACTGATTAGAAAATCATTTATATACTTTAATAAATTAAGTCAAAAAGAAGAGTAATGTAAATTCTAAATATAACGTCAACATACACCAGAATAATTTCAATGAAACTCGTTTTTGTCAGCTTCTTCATCATTGTTGTTGTGACGTTATTTCTCTGTTCCCTTGCAGAGGGTCTACAGTGTCCTGTGAGTGTTGGTTGTTTTTGTTGCTGGAACGGTTCACCTCAGTTGACATTGGCTCTTTGCCTGACAGAGTGGTCTCACAGTGGGTTCGTACCCCAGTGTGCAGGTGATGAGAATGGTTGCCCTTTAAGAAATTCAAGGAATTTTCATTTGGCACTGCCAGCCTCGGTGGGTGTGCATGGGACCGAAGGTAGCGGCACGTATAAGATGGTTTCATTGCACAATCTCTGCTGCGTACTTGATCCTTTTGTTAAGATTGTCTAAAATGTGTCATGTTGTTCATTTTCCAAAATCGTGTGTACAGTGTGATTCTGCAGATACTGCCATATTAAAATTGATTTTAAAATAATAAAAAAAACAGCAAATATCTGTATGAAGTTAATTATGCTGTTATTACTAGAAGTTAATTTGTTACTGTCAGTAATTTTTAATAGCAAATGTACTGGACTCTGCAGTCATGCAACAGGCAACACAACCAGCACAGGAATATTATGACTGCCTCTACTTCTCCAGGTTTTTTTCGTGCCTTTCTGAGTTCATTTTGCATCCAAAGTCATGTATCAGAAATATAAATTGTGCATGATTTGCAGTATTTCCTCATGAAATGAGAAGCTATCATTCTTCCACCCTACAAGACAACTTCCTTCCAGTCTGCTGGGGCTTCTATTAGTCATTTAACACTCCATTTGGCCCTTCGCTTGTTTGACTTGGTCCTCATTTCAGCCGTAAACCACAATATTTATTTATTATTCTTTCCTGGAGATAGTAGTAGCGTCTGGAGTATATTAATCCTTGTTTTCTGCTTGTTTTGGCCAGGCCTCCCGTCAGCCGAGAGACATCTGGAAGTGACAGCAATGGCAGACTGCGTGCCTTTCCTCGGTGTGGAGGACCTCAGGGAGATCCTGTCTGCAGTCCTTCACAGGAAGGCCAGGACCGTGCAAGAGTGCCGGCCACTTAAAGTCACAAACTACCTACAGGTTAAAAGATGCTATGAATTAATTATGAACAGCGGCGTTACTGTAGATTTGTTTTCGTTTGTTTTATTAAATATCTCAATCGGGACTTTTCCCCTCACAGGGTGAAGCAGTACGACTTGCCCGTCAGTTACCTACAAATTTATCCAGGGAAGATGTGGAGGAAACCGTCGTGCGGATGGATCAGCAGCTCGGTGAGAGCAACCAGACCTGCATTCACGGACGACCATTTCTCCAACACCTATCTGACATCCCTTCTACAGAGCAGGAAGCTAAAGCTCTGCTGAGGCCTTTACAGCTGTAAGAAGTATCTATATCTATGGAATGGCTGATTTCCATTCTGATCAAATGATGTCCAACTTTGCTACAAAATAAAATGTATTTTTCCATATTTTGTGCTTTGATCGTGAATGAAACTCATACCAAACATTGAACTGCTTATTTTCATTTTGGTCATTCATTTCACAATATATTACATAACATTTATTTTGACAGAATTGCTGAAGACAAACTATTATGATCACTCTGTGATCAACAAATAATCCCAGTTTAGAATGTGATCGCTGATTTTCAAAGAGCATCAAAAGGGAAGGGGTTAGCTCAGAAAGTCTTGATGAGGAATGTAAACAGGTGATGTTCTCTTAGTATCTACTGTTGAATGGCTGTTTGAGCTATTCACTTAAAGGATAACTTTGGTATTTTCCAACCGGGACTCTATTTTTTTACATGTTTTTGTGTCTAAGTGACGAATGGGGGACAACAATTTCTGAAACGGGTCCAGTATTGAGGGATAACGCTGCAGATGGCAACCGCGAAACGAGCTGCAAGGGCAGTGAGCAGTGTTGATGTAACGTTTGGTCCAATCAAAGTTCTTGTTTTTGCCACTGACGGGCTCAGAATATTATTACAAGTGTCTGACAACATTATGGAAAGGACCCTACAGAGTCCTGTTTATTGTGTCCAAGTCCAGCTCAAGGATGAATGAATAAATACGGGCGGCCATTGAATTCAAAGACCTCATCCACATCGTGGAAATCATCTAAATATTCAGCCATGACATTGAAAATCCTTTAGATAACACTAAGCTAAGCTTTCTGTACTCTAACTAGGCTCGTCACGGTAGTCAGTGTTTCCGGTGTTGCATGGTGGGCGGCACACACCGATTACATCATTTACCCACCATCATTTTGCTTTTTTTACAGAAATGAAACCCATTTAGTTCATTTTGGGGTATCAGCGCCATGTTATCAATAGATAGTCGGACAACGGACGCTACAAACTGAAAGTGAATGCGTCTGCTCCATATGGAGTCACAGCTCAGGCTAGCAGGAGTCAGATTTCACACACAGGATGAGAGAGAGTTGACATACTGAGAGATGGCAGAGGATTTGGTGCCGATGCGAAAAGCAAACGCTTCTATTTGGCAATATTTCATATTTAAAACCAATTCTATAAGGGAGCTATAACGTTAATGAGATAATCGCCACGATGGGGACGGAGCGATCACAGCCAGTTTGCACCCTGTGGCCCCGCAGCAAAGCTGGACCGGAAAGGCCAGACACACAGCCACCCGACGGTAAAGATCAAAGTAAGCACGCTACATATATTGACCGTAATCTTATCTTGTAAATGTCCGGTGTAATCGGTAACACCGGTGTTGTCACGAGGTTATTAACTGGCGGGAAAATTTCCTCACCGTCACATCCCTAACTCCAACACAACAAACTCTGCCCGGCTGCCACTCGCATTTCCACCATGGATGTATTCCAGTATTCCACTGTTGTCTTCCGGCAACACGTCACCTCGCCAGATCAGATTCAGAACGAGACTTCTCATGTCAGACCCTTACAATATAAATCAGCACCTGTCATGGCAAAAACAAGCACTTTAGTGGACGTAAATGACGTAGCCAGCTTGCCCCATTAGCACCATATCGCAGCCCGTGAGCAGCTGCAGTGAGCAGCTGCAGTCTGCAGCGCTCTCCCTCAATACTGGACCTATTTCAGAAATTGTTGTCGCTATTAGTCAGTTAGACACGAAAACATGAGAAAATAAAGTCCAGGCTGAAAAATACCAAAGTTACCCTTTAATACGTTGTTAATTAGTGGCCGATAGTTGAGGACCAGCCTTGAGTGTTTTACTCCCAATATGAATGTGCTAATAGCCAAACCTTTCCAGCATTTTTTTTCAAAGAACTGGTAAAGCTTGCCCCAGGAGTAGTGTGGATTTGCATGTGTAGAGAAAAGACAATGTTTTAGTCACAATTAATGGTGCAACTACAGTAAATCCAATGAACTTTATCTGCAGATTCTTTGCAACAAAGAACTCATATTTCACCCTTAGTGCTGTCACTTTAGAAAAACGAGCCAGGCTGTGCAACAAAATTGAGACACTGATGTAGTTCATATGCAGATTTGCTCTTTGCAACGGTTTGAATTATATGTTCAGGTTTTGTAGATAGATTTTTTGCATAGTTTGCATTTTGTTGGATTAACAACAGCCGTCTTTGACCCGCAGAGTCACATCTGACTCCCTAACTTGATTTTTGTCCCAAAGCCAGAGTATCTTACTACCCCTAAGCCTCATTGTGGCACCATTGGAATGGGTATTGGCAAGCTCCGGGCCAGAGATGTACACTGTGCCAGCTACTACCCATAATTCTTTTACCTCAATTAGTGCCAGCTGCTCGGCCTTTAGTATTGACAGATAGTTGTATATTATCCCTGGCTGCATTAAATGCTTCAGAGATTTGCACTGTAATTTCAACCACAAAGTTTAGCAAATCCTTGACACTGTGCTAACTTGTGGTGGTGCCACTTCCTAAAGACATTAGTGGGTTACGCCATCATCCTGGTGTTCAGTGTTGCTCGAGGTTTCCTGTGGGGAAACACTGAATTAGACTTTGCTCTACCACAAAAAACAGAGAGGACAGGAAGAAGATAAGTCTAAAAGCACATGATTTTATTCATCATTCATATAATTGTTTAATCATTTCCAATAGGCCTGTTATGAGAAGTCGTTATAAGATAAGATAAGATATACTTTATGGTCCCGCAGGGAAAAACAACATACAGAGATCGATAGATAGATAGATAGATAGATAGATAGATAGATAGATAGATAGATAGATAGATAGATAGATAGATAGATAGATAGATAGATAGATAAATGTACTTTATTGATCCCAAATTGGGAAATGATTGTGTTACAGCAGCAGGTTATCCAGGCAATGCACAGGAACAGTACATAAAATGTACATGACAACATTAGAAATAAACAAATTAAATAAAAACAAATAAAAAATCTAAATTCCGAACATAGAATAACCCACTATATACATTAGCAAAGTGTGTGAGTTACAAAGTTTTGTTCTTAAATTAAAAAATAAAATAATTAAAGTAGTAAATGTGCAAATGTAGACATGCAAGAATATTACAGGACTAACACAGAATGGAGTGTGGTTGAGACAGAAACTATACAGTAAAGCTGAGAGTTAGTAAATAATCACGTCATATTAATCCCCAATAAAATCATATTATACAATACTGCTTGTTACTATTTAGCATTTTGATGGAGGATGGAATGAATACATTTTTCATATAAAGTCTGAAGATAATGATGTTCTTTTTTCCCCGTGATCTTCATGGCCGTTTGAGTAAAACATGCGAGCTCAGGCTTATTACCATACCATACTGTACTTGTATGCTGTATCAAATTACACTTTCAAATTGTTTGATAAAACAGAATCAATCTATGTACACCATAGAGTGTAAGCCTTCTCAACAAGGTATACCTCTACAAGGGATTTCATTGGACAAAATTAGTTTTTTTTACAGAAACAATGACTGGGATTTGACCACTCTTGGATAACAGGAATACATATAGCCACACGAGGTTTCCACTCATCACCTTTTCATATGGACACTGAATCCCACCGCAGGGAAAAGTGCAATCTGATCGCTCGTCTTATGATAATATTATAGTTAGGACCGTGAAAGGTCAAACCGCAGCACACGTCTTGTTTTACGTGGCCTCTGCTGAGAGAACCCACAGATGGCTTCAGCATTGCTGCAGGGCCAACACTCTGCAAAGTGCCTCTGGGAAGGGGATAAATGACCCCTGTCCCTCCTTTCACCGTTCTCCCCTCAGCTCTTTACCCCTACGCTCCTGCATGGACTCTTGTTTGAAATGGTCTCACGGCTGGATACGAAGCTCCCTCAGTTGCTTGTGTCCAGAAATGTGTGCGGCAGCAGAATCTACTCTGTACATGCTGCCTCTGGCACCCAAGGGGCATATCAGAGTAATTGGGGAGGATTAACTGATGATCATCTTTTGACCATGTGACCACACTGTTTAAAAGGTCAGCAACGGTTCATTTCGCCAGCTGTCTTTTAAACCACCTGTTTCACTGTTTTTGACATTTTCTGCAACCACGTTGAGGTATTTGCTAATGATGAACCCAACCTGAAGAATGGAGAAAAAAAAGAACAGTTTCGGAATGCAAAACGTTGAATATCCAAACCTCGATACAAGAATACTCATTTCACATACAGCGTCATCTAGATAGTTATCTGTTCTCCTATTACTGCCCTAATGTGCAGAGCTACTGCTTCTCAAGTTGGCAGCTGTACACCACTCTCACAACCCAGAAGTAACAGTGCACTTTAACAGAGTCATCAAATCCAAAATAAAATGACATGAACTATATTTAACCCCTTTCCCGCTCTATTTTTGGAACGGTTATGAGAAGTAGTCACGTAGAGTACCTTGCCCAGCACTGGGTACACGCAACACCTGTTTCTGTTTAGAAATGTGAAACTATATGGAGCACATGTAGTAATCAAATGAGAAAAATAATAGAATTTATGGTTTAAAAACATTGCATCTTCAAGGCATGGCTCAAAATGAATAATGATCAATAGCCAAGCCATCCCTACAAATTTAGCTTTTTTTTATATTGCCAGAAATGTCTATGAAGAGACTAAAGGCATGCTTCAGCTGAAGTGCAGATCGTCTGTAGTCTGACTCACTAGATGTAGACTGTGGGTATAAGTCTGCCATTGGCCTCGTATCTCACGTGGCATTCTCCTCCCCTACCGCTCTCTATTTTGCAAGGTCATGTCTAGATGGTAACCCGCAAATTGCAAAAACTTGCCGCCCAACAACCCTATAATCATAACCATTCAAGGTCAATGCCTAACCTTAACCATTCGAAGTCAATGCCTAACCTTAACCATCTCGCAAGAGTTTTGCAAATTGTGGGTTACCTTCTTGACACAACCTTGGCAAGGGCACCGTCGCTAAATCCTGTGCTTAGCTGCGCCCAAGACGATTGTGATCCGCTTAAAGAAATGTAAATAAGAGTGTTTTCCCCTATAGCATAATGATAATGTGTGGAGGTAGACCTTTCTTTAGCGCCAACACAGCGTTGTGGAGATAGGTCTGCATGTCTATGCAGACTAGATCGTCTCACGCAGTCTGAAAGCCCATCCCCCCTACATGTTTTCAACATCCACAATTTGGAGTTGTGTCCAAACAATTTTTTCTAACTTTTTGAAACATCAGTTGGACAAGTAAACGCAAGTCAAACAGCAGTTAACCAGGTGTGCTGTGGTGAGAAAGTAGCAGGTCGATCGATCACGTCTTACCCCTACGACAGCAGGCTTTTCACCGTTTGTACTAGTGTGGCCGTTCCCAACAGCAATCAACACTTTTGCATTCGGACATGGTCGGACAATACACAAACTACTTTGTATCAAGCATACCCCGGATTTAAACCCAGCAATGTGTCTCTGTGCTAAAGC
Organism: Sebastiscus albofasciatus; assembly: GCA_916701655.1. NCBI lineage: Eukaryota > Metazoa > Chordata > Actinopteri > Perciformes > Sebastidae > Sebastiscus > Sebastiscus albofasciatus. The sequence goes on from CAKAOI010050064.1 coordinate 147,189, forward strand.
TACATACGGTATGACTAACGCTTGAGAAGAGCCCCTTTAAAAAGGATCATACTGCTCTTCTACAGAGCGTTATCAAAAATATACTTTATAAACTTGCTCGCATTCTGCTGCTAGCTTTGATCATGTTATGAGGTGTTGTAAAGGAAGTTTTTGGAAGATTGCTAAAGCCAGTAGGGAGATTATTTAAGTGCTGGTTCTGAGATGATGCTTGCATTCAAACCCGAGCCACACTAACTTACAGCTTTGTGAGGCTGCAGTCAGTCAGTGGTGCTCTGAGCTAAATACTAATGCCAGTATGCCAACGTTCTCACAGTGACAATGCTAATATTCTTGTTTACCATGATTACTGCTGTAATTTGAATAAAAAACATTTTAGAATAAATTATTCACAATTTTGTGTTTCAAATCAAACTCAATGTATTGTGAGAAATCAGTAGTGGTTTATCCCAGGGATGTAATAATTAAGAATCACAAGAAATCCTGCAACACTAGTGCTAGTGTGTTTATCAAAGCTATTTGCTAAAAACAGTGTCTACCTCCTGGAAACAGTGTTGAAGACAGCAGTGTGATTGAACCACACAGTAACAGTGTGAGTCTTCAAACAAAAGCAATAAACGACAACAGGCAAAAAAGCTGCATAGACTTAACAGAGATGGGCGATTATTCTCTGTGGGTTCGTCACTGCAAGTGACTCCATCACTCTAGATGTAGACATTTGAATTATTGTTATTCTAATGACTAACAGAGCTTTAAAACATGTTTGTGAAATAAAAAAGCTATTAAAGAATCTTTGAATCAGACGCAAACAAAGGGCTTTTAATCTGTCACCAAACCCCAACACTCGCCATCAACACCAAACTTCCCCAGAAGGACTTAATCATGCGTCTTAAACCGTTAACCATAACATGGTCCATATGGGACCAACTATAAAGTCTTTGCTGCATCTAAGTTTGTGTTTTTCAGCTGGTAATTGGTGGTGGTGCCGTGCTGTGACTGTGCACTTTTCTGCCAACCACAGAAGAGCCACTTAGTTCTTTTTACGGGCTTCAGGCGCACACTAATGTGATGGGTGTTAAAAAGCCACAGGTTCTCAACTGTTGGAGAATTTACAGCCACACCACATTCAATTTCATGGGTCAAGGGCATCCACAGTGGGGCCATCAAGTCTACTCCTTTTAATTTTTAATCACTTGTCAACAATTCCCACAGCAAGTTTTGAAGTTATATTCGAAGACATGCTAATTGGAAGGATATATTTTAGGTAATTAAAGAAAAGTGGAAACTACATTTACAGTTGAAACTGTGAAATTCACAGGGCAAATAGCTCAGGATGCCCAGCGCAAGGAATATCTGCTTTCAAGGAATATCTGCTTCAGCTACGAGCCTGTAGGTCATGTGATGTTTTCAGGCTTCGAGAGACTAAACCTAGAAATACACCCTGTTGATTTTTCAAATAAATATGCCATAAACATATTGAAACCTTTGTGAAAGTTGGATTTCCCTCCATATTAATAAATTTCAAGCCTGCGTCTCAGACAGTCTCCTGGATTTATCCGCCGAGGCGTAATTCTGGAAAGTCCTGCTTGACGCATGAATGTCACTCAACTGAGCTTCTTGTAAAATTAATTGTGCGCAGTAATCTGTAAAAATGTACCATAAATGTTATTTCTGAGATGTCAAAATTTATCCAGGCCTCTTGACACATACCTGATACTACTCTACATCCGTCTGTGTTAAGAGCATAGGCATATCATCGGGAGACAGGAGGTTTCCATAATCTGCCCTCCCTTAGTCTCCTTGGAGGAACATCTATTCTTCATCACTGTCAACCCTCCGTCCCCAGAGAGACGATGTCTCGCTGCCTTGGACCTTGGATGGCTTCGGTCCACATTTTTTGCTCGTCACCTAACCCCTCCTCGCAAACAAACACTGACATTGAGGAATTTTGTAAACATATCTGGAGTGAACACCATATTTGTCCTGTCTCCAAACTTCCAGTAGCTTTACAAAGTCATTAATCATATGATAGCTTCCCAGAGGTGACTGTCAGTTTTGTGGTAGGAATAGTGATTCCTCATCCCTAAGTGAAAAAGCAAGCGGAGTGCAGACGGAAAGGATAAATCACTCGAGAAGTGAAGACAGCTAGCATTCAGCAGCTGGCCATCTGGCCCTTATCGTGTCCCAGACTGGTTGATTTTATTGCTTTTCATTGCTTTCCGTAGACCCAAGAGGGATTTTCACAAACAACCTGTCAATCTGGCCTGAGGTGATCAACCTCTGCTGGTTGTTTAAGTGATTACAATGTGCATCTTAAACATCTTGCCCTCATAAGATAAAGTGGCTTCCCAGGGGCACGTTGTTTAAGTCAGATGGACATTGGACACTGTGTTCTATTACCACGATGTCTTTTACATGGAAGGAGACATGCACTGATTGCAAATCAATTTTAGTTACTGGTTGTATTGCTCAAATTAATTTTAAACTTAATCTCACATTAGTGGCAAAACATGAACTGAATTCTTTTTTCTCTAAATTGTCACATAAAACTGTTTTTAATAATTTATTTAACAAACTTGATGAGTCTACTCCCCTGTAACATATGAGGGGCCGCACAAGACACAATTCATTCTTGCACTCACAGATACATATATTCTCTTTTCACATACATATATTTTCACTCTCACACACACATACATTCTCCTTTTACATATATACATTCTTTACTTTTCAACACATACATATATTTTCACTCACACACGCATATATTCTCCTTTCACACACATACATTCTCTTTTCACATACATATATACTTTACTTTTCAACACATACATATATTTTCACTCTCACATACACATATCTACACTTACACACATGTATTCTTTACTCTCACCAGTGGTGGCTGGTGACTCAAGAAATTGGGACAGCCTGTCACTGAAAAACTAAATGTAATAACGCAGGGGGGGAAGCAGCACCTTTTCTAGTCCATCTTCGGAACATTGTAGTTTCACCACAGCAGACCTGCATCACTGACATTCGCTGCTGTCGCATCATGATTACAGAGCCTCGTGTTAGTGCAGTCAGATTCTCTGAACACCACGGTTGTGTTTTCCTGAAGTACTTATGAATTCTCCTTCTCATCTTTCCTTGACCTCATGATGTTTTCCATCGAGGTCAAGGAAAAATGGTTGGGAAAAGACGTTAGGACGTAATTTTTGGACTTTTCGACCGCAGCCTCAGAGTTTTCAGTTCCAGAACAGCTGATCAGGTCAGTTCAATCAACTCTGAGTAGGTTGAACCTGAACATAAAAAGCCATCATCAATAGAGCTCTGATAATACAATTCACATGGCGACAGGTCAATAAGAGGCAGAGCCTCCATTTTAATCCAGTCGACGTAGAGATTGTAGTACATGTACGTACAGTATACGCTGACTGTGCACATTTATCTCTAAAAAAGTCAGAGCGGGGAAAAGTGTCAATAATATAATAAAGTTTTATTCAGTGTGGTCCATTAATTCATCTTTTACCAGACTTACATTTCCTTAATGATGAAGTGGTGGAATCTGACTGTGTATTAGACTGCAGCCTACATTACATCTACTATATAGTTGTTCAGCACAAAACACAGGAGCAGACACTGAAGATGAGAAATATAGTTGAAGATTTAAAAATATATTTAAACATAGAGACATGATTGTAAACTCACAGTCTGATCCAGGAATAATGTGTTTGGTGATTTAAAGGTCAAATAGAGTAGATGATAATATACACCGAGGCTATTTGGATCTTGGCTCAACAGCATTCAGTGACTTTATGTCAGCTACTTCAACAAATTTAGTCAATTTAAACACAGTCAGTGAAATGCTGTTATAACATGTTAAGAAAAACTCTGCCTTCCGTTTCAACTATACTCTCTCTCACTCATACATATATTCTTCTCATTTCTTCTAATTTTTCTTGCTATTATGATAAAATGCCCCATGTTATCTATTATTATCTTAGAGACCCATATAGACACATTTTTGTCTTTTTAAAGAGAGACGTGGGTCTTTAGGGGGAGATAGCAGGTCAACAGTAGATGTCACATCATCTGAATGGGAACAGGAAGATTAATTTGAGATGCATCATGAGATGATCAGCACTGTGTGTCAAGTTGTTCTAGTCATAAATCATAAATAAAAAAGAATTCATTCATTCATCAATTAAAATAAATTGTGAATCTGTATAAGAGCATAGAACATGATTATATAAGTTTGTGATTGTTATTCCTACGACCTATAATGTCTCATAAATTGTTGCAGCAATTTTCGGGTTGATACCATTTGTTCCACAGATTTGGTACTAAATTCAACCATTTTTTACCACTCGAGAATTGATAAAAATCAATGATCCCTCCAAAATACCACGTTAAGACACCAAGACCTGGAGGAACACCATAGAAAAAGCCATGCTGTGATTTGGTTTCAAAAACTTTTGACATTTGGAGATTTCTGCAAGAATTGCTTTATTTATTTTTTTCAGCGATTGGATGGCGAGCTGCTCAGAAAACCTCCTTATTATCATAAAGCCATACTTTCCTCTGAATGCTTTAGATCTCTAGTTTGTGGTTGTGAAGTTTCATGAGGCTGTGATTATCCTAGAGGTCACAACAGATCATTTTATACAGTGAGGTCAAATTTCAAAAAATGGTCTGACTACAATGAAATGGCTACCATGGGGACTAACATCATCACACATGAATACAGTTGGGCTCATTGGATCCACAAGAGTCTCAGCTTTCCAGTCATACACAATTTATGTAAATCCAAGACTGTTTAGTTTAGAAATGTTCAAATACACCATTTTTTAGAATAGATGAAAATAACACATTTATACTACATTCAAAAAACTGCATGTGATTATCATAAAGTGAGCATGTCTGTAAAGGGGAGACTCGTGGGTATCCATAGAACCCATTTTCATTCACATATCTTGAGGTCAGAGGTCAAGGGAACCCTTTAAAAATGACAATTCCAGTTTTTCCTTCGCTACAATTTGTAGCGTTATTTAGCCTCCCTTCCGACAAGCTAGCATGACATAGTCGGTACCAATGCATGCCTTAGGTCGTCTAGTTTCATATGATACCAATGATACCAGTCTTCACCCTAGCTTAGAGACTGAGCCCACTACAGCCTCTTAAAGGCAGTAATGTCGATCGGCGAGCCTTCGGGTCTCAGAGAATATCAAACATCACCATTTCAGGAGCTCCTGTTATCGTAGAGTCAGCCTGATAAACTGAATTGCCACTTCATTTCACTTGCACTTGTCATTACCTTAATTGATTGAGTTTGACATGGTCGTGTATAGATGATTACCCACAAGTTGCGAAAACATACAAAAATCTTGTGAGACTCTTTGCCTGACGACCTATCCTAACCTTGACCATTCAAGGTCAATGTTCAGGTTCCTTCCAAATTCTTGTTGGATTGGAGTTGTTTTGCCCAAATCAATCAGTAGCGAGTGACATATTCGGCCCACTTTTGTCCACTTCAGTTGACACAGAAGTTGTAATATAGTAATATTCAGATTTAAGAGTTGTTATTTCTTTAAACCCACCGGCATGGACTTACAACACGGTTGACACCATTTTTGTGGCCATTTTTTCAATTTTCATTTAGCCAACTATAGCTTTGTATAAGATGACATCCTCATTCTTAATCAAGCCTACAAAGCTCTGATTGGGAAAAATCTGTCAGTGGCAAAACTCAAGACCTTTTTGAACAAATCTGAACAAATGTGAGAGATGGGCAGTGATTCAGAGGTCTGGAACCAAGCTATTATAGAAATATTGTGTGGAGTAGAAATCATCCATGATTTTTCCACCAGTGGAGGCTATAGTTTTGAGGCTCTGGTAATAGTCCAGACAACAGCTGGAAACAGATGGCACTTTACTTTTGTCTCATACAAGAATTTTGTTATATTGTTGTTGTTGTTGTTGTTGTTGTTTAGTTATATTTCAGGATGTCACCCAGCATTGCGGAGACTTTCACTTCAGTCTCTTAATCTGTCATCACTCTTGAACCGTGTTGTTGTCAAGGAAGATCTTTATCACAGAGCGATCTGTCAGCAGAAACATTTCTCCAGATGGTATGGTTTGCACATCTGTTAAAGGCTCCAGATGTTTTTGAATGCACCTGGCAAGTCCCTTTTCTCTCCCAACCCCGTCGTCCATGGCCCTGCACCACGGCCAGGTCAGGGCATCCCCTGTTTTGTCCAGATGTGGGGGGAATATGGAGGCTTTGCTGTAGAATTAGGAGGAATAGATGTTGCTCTTTAAAGCTAAAAATGACTATCTATGATGGCTTCTATGGAATATTGGAATCATAGTGAGGAAAACAATTATTGGTTTGGTCTCTGGACAGTTTACAGGACATACGTAGAATGTTCATTAAAATGTTTTTCCTATGGTAACTACATTAGCAGTGTAGTGCAGTGCATGTCAGGTAATCATGAACTGTAGTAACCTGGTTGTACCAAGCCTTGAAATATGATGCCTTCAAATAGATTAACAGAGAGGATATAATCATTGTATGCACACATGTAAACTTTAAATCAAACAGGAGAATACATATTAACAAAATAATGCTATGGTCCATAACTCAAATAATTGAATGGATTTTCAGGTAGTCCACTATAAAGGCTAACCACATCACAATAGACTCAACAGCTCAGTTGATAACGCCTCTTAAAACAGGGGTTCTCAAACTTTTCGGGCCATGGACCCTTTACAGGGGAGAACGTTTTCCAAGTACCCCCTCATAATCCTAACACCGATTGAGCATCATGCTTACTACCATTTGTATTCTTAGATGCCATTGGAACTATTTGTATTCTAAAACTTCTCAGCCTAAATGGGCTACTTCAGACATGTTTGATAGTATTAAACAGAAACACATTACAATTTCAATCATGTTGGTAACACTTTGTGTTGCACTGATATTTTGGGTGCTTTGTAACCAGATGGCGCTTCGTGGCTTCGTTCGCTAGAACCTGAAGACACATGATGCATTTTGGACTTCCGTCACTGTTCTCAATAAAACCAAAGTTGATATAACTGTCATCAGATTTTCTTGATTTAGCTAGTTTTGGCTTAGCGTCACTCAAATATTTCTCCATGCTCGCCAGCTACGTAGCTAGCTGGCTAATAAGCTGGGCTAAGCAGCAGCAGGAATGGTTTGTTGCACCCGTGGATGTATTGAGAGAACTGGATACAGCGTTGGAGGCGGGGCCCCATTCATACTTATGAAAGTTGCTAAGTGGAGCATGATGCCAAAATGGCTCGACTTCCGACTGGAAAAGTACCCGGATCTCCCGGCGATCTTCAGCATACTGCGTCCGCTCGGTCACATGGCTCGGTCACGGGGTCACAACCGTCACGTTGGCGTCACGGCTTGCTAACTCCGCTTCCCAGCCCTCGCTCCAGCCTCGGTCTGGGCCTCATTCACATGAATGGAGGAAGGAAAATAACTCTGGATTCAGTTATTAGTGCATTTTACAACTTTTAGGACCAAATGATTTAAATAAGGGCTATTAGAATGTTCATACTGGGAAGTTGATTCACTTAAAAAAAATGATCTGCTGGGTTACAGACATCTCTTTCCCAATGTAAGTCTATGGGAAAAAAACATTTTTTTTGGGCCCAATGGCATCACGTGACAGACACGGACGTTGTAGTACCGTCGTTTGGACACTACAAATATTGACACCAAAGACCGGCGTTCTTCCTGGGGGCTTGGTTGCACCCTGAGTGAAGTGACTGATTCATGACAGATTGACGTGATGTGTCACAGTCATATGAGAGTTTCTATTGGCCCAAAGCTAACCTGTGTAGGAATAATGAACACAATATGCTTGTTTTATTGGCGCAAATGGTCCCCATCTGTAGATATGTACTTTTTAATGATACAGCACAATTTTATAATTTATTGCAAATTATTTCGTTGACCACATTTTGAGAATCACTGCTTTAAAACAGGTACACTTCACCAACTTTGACCTTTAGTTTTCTCATCTTTTCACCCAGCTAAGACAAGTTTTCTGTTCCTCTAGTGTCAAGCTCAACTCGTCTTCATCCATACATTGCACATTCCTGGAAAGGTCTCTAGAAGTGATAGCTCTCTTGAATTGCTGCTATCATCTGTCAGGTGTCTTGACCTGCGGACATTGACCTTCTCTAGGGACCTATTAGACCTTCCTGAAATAGACGTGGGTCCAGTGTCTCTTGCATTCTGCTTACTCACAGAAATGTGTAGATTAACATACATTAGATAGCAAGGCCGGTCGGTGTGGTCCAGACTGAATTAGATAATACGGATTGCCATGAAATTTTCTACGGACATTCCTGTTCCCCAGAGGATGAATACTGGTGACTTTGATGATCCCCTGACTTTTCTAGTGCCACCATGAGACCAATCAAGTTTTGGGTCAAATGTCTAGTCGGCTGTTGGATGGATTGCCATGAAGTTTGGTATATATATCCGTATCTCCCACAGGATAAATTGTAATGACTAGTGATCCACTGAGGTAAGAGTATCACAACTCTTATACACCTTTTATCACAGCAAGGTTTGTTTGTAAGGCTTTTTCAAAGCACATTCTGAACTGCTTTTAGTTATAGATATGGATATTGGTATTGTGCTTTTGTATTAATTTTAGCCATGGTAGCGGCATGGCTCTAGGGATGCTGGTCAGGCGGTTGTTTTGTTCCATTATTTTCTTCCCCTCAGCATGTTAACATTGTCATTGTGCCCATGTTAGCATGCTGACTTTAGCATTTAGTACTGTTGAGCCCAAGTACAGGCTCAGAGTGTGGCTGTAGACTCTTAGTCTTGTTGGATATCTGCAGCTCACAGTTTGGCCACAACCTATCAAAGAAAGAGATCACAATCTCTCAAGCCTTTGCGGAAACAAGCTGGTTACTCTGGATAACCCCTCACTTTTTGAACTTTTACCTTTGGTAGCAAATAGATCCCAAAGAAAAATGTTGACAGTAAGTTTTGTGTATTCCACTTTTTCTGGAAAGAGATGCTGCTGTGCAGTTGTTTAAATGTGTATTTTTAATCTAAAATCTTGCAGAAATAATAAAAAAAAAAACACAATACACAATGGGTAAGTGGGAAAATGTGATTTTTTTGTGGGTAAATAAACTTCTTCTTATGAGGGTGCAAAACACATATTTTGTTTCTTAGGATCTGATAACCAGAATCTGTTTTCATATTATTATTAAGCAGCTATATCACGCATCATTTAATGACCATTCATGAAGAGGGATACAAGTTCTATCCATTCAAATTCTATTAACTTTACACAACAGGAATCCTGTCCAATAACGGGGTCTCCAGCTGCCTTGGACTATTCCTTTACCCCCTAACATCCTTCTTCCCGTTCTCTCACTCTCACTTCCTCACCTGTCAGAGGTGGAATGTCGCTGGCGGATACAGTCCTCCAGGGTCTGACTCTTGACAGATGTAGCGATGCTCAGTCAAGATGTTTCCCAGCTCCTGTTCGCAAAGTAGCTTGAAACAAGCAGACAGCAGCAATTACTGCGGGACAGAACTGAATGAAATGATACACCTGGGTATGATGAACGTGGCAGAATCAGAGCAGCTCATGCTGGTGCACGCTGTTTACAGCTGTACCTTTAGCCGAAGTGAAAAGAACAATGCTGATAGGCTCATCACATTCAATTTCTTTTATTCTAGCTCTTCTTTTTTCACATGTTCACTATCTGAAGAGGAAGAAATGCCTCAAACTTGGGATTTATAAACACAGCTGTAACATTTAAAGGGACTCTATTAGTCCATGAGCCAGACCCCCAAAATGTGGCC